>PHNY01137457.1:3518-15001 GCA_003724115.2 Anethum foeniculum
ATGGGAAGAGATTGCGATGGATTTTGTAGTCGGATTACCAAGGACCAAATCAAACCACGATGCCATTTGGGTAATTATTGATAGATTAACCAAGTCAGCACATTTTCTTCCTATCAACGAAAGATATTCTCTAGAGAAGTTAGTTAAGTTGTATCTGGATGAGATTGTAACTAAGCATGGGGTTCCTGTATCAATTGTATCCGATCGAGACCCGAGATTTAACTCAAGATTTTGGACAAAGTTTCAGGAATGTTTAGGAACCAAGCTGAAAATGAGTACAGCATATCACCCTTAGACAGACGGGCAAAGTGAGAGAACAACTCAGACTATAGAGGATATGCTGTTTTGGATTTCAAGGGGAACTGGGATGATCATTTGCCGTTAATAGAATTTTCTTATAATAATAGTTATCATGCCAGTATTGGAATGCCCCCTTATGAAGCCTTGTATGGGCGAAAGTGTAGATCTCCAATCTGTTGGGAAGAAGTAGGTGAAAGAAAGTTTTTAGGTCCTGAGTTAGTTCAACAAACTAAAGATGCAGTGAAATTGATACGGAAAATGTTAGAAGCGGCTCAGGACAGACAAAGAAAGAATGCAGACTTACATCGAAAGGATGTGGATCTAGAAATTGGATCGTTGGTATTATTGAAATCTCGCCTTGGAAAGGATTGGTTAGATTCGGTCAGAAAGGTAAATTAAGTCCTAGATATATTGGACCATTTGAGGTTTTGAAGAAAATAGGCAAGGTTGCCTATGAGTTAGCACTACCACCACAGTTTCAGTATATTCATAATGTGTTCCACGTCTCTATGTTGAAGAAGTATGTTCCTGGTTCAAATCAAGTTGTTGAGTATAAGCCAATTAAAAATTCAACCAGATTTGTCCTATATAGAGCAGCCAATCCAAATTCTAGACCGTAAGGAGCGAGTCCTTAGAAATAAGTATATTCCCATAGTGAGAGTGCTCTGGAGAAATCCTCGAATAGAAGAGTCTACCTGGGAATTAGAGTCCGATATGCGAGACAAATATCCTCACTTGTTTAACTAGGTGAGATTCTAATGACAGAATCTTTTTAAGGGGGAAGGCTATAACAATCTGTATTTTTGTAGCAATAAATAAATAAAATTATATTGCTACTCTGTTAGTCGTATGTTGTGTTGAATATTAGTTATGTGTGTTCGGTCGTATTATATTTTTTTTATTATTATAGTTAATCATTGAGTTGTATTATTACCTTTTGTCTTATTTAAAGATATTATTAAATATTTTTATGACTCTTCAATTTTATTAAATATTTATAGGACTTTATAAAATTTAGAAAATAATATTTCGTCAATTATTTAGCTTTAAAAGATTTTCTTTAGTATTTAATTGTGAGTTAAATTTTAAATTCAAAAATGCTCAAAAAGTTACGAACATTTTATTTTATTAGTTTCCAAATATTTCAGGAATTTTTCGGGTTATTTTCACCCGTAAAATTGTTTCGTTTTCCAGCCAGCGCGGTAAAAGCTGGGTCAGTCTAGTAGGGGGTACGTGTCAAATTCAATTGATATGTGTCTTAAAATTTTTGTTTCATTCAGACGCGTCGCTGCTGCTGTGCTATTTCAATTCAATTGTTAGTAATTAAAAATCAATTCAATCTCTTTCATCATCATCTCTCTCGTCTCTCTCAATCTCCCTTCTCGCCGTCTCTCTCTCTCTCTCCGGTATAACCTCCCGCCGCCTCCACCTCTCCCTCCTCTCCTCTCTCCCCGTCCCTCTTTTTCTCTTCTCTGTCCCGTTTTTCTTCTCTCTTTTTCTCTCTCCCTTCTCTCTCAACGTTTCTCCTCTCCACTTCTTTTCTCTTCTGTTCTCGCCTGTGTGTATGTAATTGTGTGTGTATATGCGAGTGTGTGTTGGTGTGTGCATGTGCGCGGGTGTGTGTTGGTGTGTGCACGAGTGTGTGTGTGTGTGTGTGTGTGTGTGTGTATCAGGGTGTGTGCGTGTGTTTGCAGCAATGTGTGCTGTGGTGTTTGTCCGTTAATTGTTTTTCCGGTGACTTCACTGGCTGCTATTCTTTTTCCGGTTACTCCTTTATTCGGCTGCTTATTGGTCCTATAATTATCATTGATTATTTCATGAAATTAGCAATTATTTGAGGCTTTGCAAATTTTTATTTTGCAAATTTAATCGGTAGAATTCGTGATGGAAACTCGAAATGATGGGTACCTCCGAATTTTGTTGTCGTCGACAATGACTTAACAAGTCGATGGTGGACTGTGATGATATATTCTGAGTCCTAAATTATTAAAACAATTATTAGTTTGTAAATTAGTTAATTATAAAGTGTTAGTCGTAAATTAAATTGGATTGTAAATCGTATTATTGTGTTTGGTTGTGTCGATTTAATATCAATGGGTAGTCCAATAATTAGAGGAGGTGCTGCCCGATTTTCGAGAAATTTATTTTTAAAAACTATGGGAACATATCCTGTAATTATCGGACATACCAATCGAGTTTATTTTGCAAAATATAAATATATAGATACTTTATATTTATAATTTTGTGAGTCGGGTCACTTTATCGTTCGGGATATAATTTTAGTGAGGATATGTCAAGCATAACGATTACCTAATTTAAGGTTGTTTTGATTCTGTAGGTTCCAGTCGAAGGGCGTCAGTACCAGAATCTAAATAGAGTACTCTAGCACCTGATATTTTTAGCTCAGGAAGGCAAGTACCACTGACCATACTCTTTATGGTTCAGAAATTATATGAATAATGTGTAGAACAGGAATGCATGTTTAAATCAAATGTTTTAAGTTGCGTATCCCCTGGTGCCATGAAACTTGTTTTATTCGTAAATTGATGTTTAGGGGAAAAGTAACTTGTGAATATCTATCCCTAGACTAGATTTGATGTGGAAAAATGTTCAGTGATTAGCATTGCTAAACTGGTGATTATTTAGTTCATGATATTAATTCAAGGATATCATGTAATGGTTTTGAAAACGTGATAGACATAAATAATTTTTGAACTGGATAAAATAATTCAGATATTCTTTTGGAGCTGCGTAAGAGGTCCGTTATTCGGTAACGGCCCAGCATGGAGGCGTAAGAGGCTAAGTTGGTTGTGCACACTGTTTAACCGCTTAGTCCAGCGTAATATAGACTTGGCTAGTCTTTAAGTTTTGGAACACCTATTCTGGATGGCCACCTAGAGCCGTCCGGTGTTGATAGACTGATAAGCTATCTTCATCTGTGAACGTCCAATATATCTGATAAGTGTTTGAATTTAAATTTAAAATAACATGCTATAATTGATTCTGATATTTACAAAGGCATATGGTTTACTTTACGTTTTGAAAAGCATGCTAGTATTATTGGTTTCCAGTTCATGTTTTCGAGATATAAACGATTTCATACTCCTGTTCATATAAATTGTTTTACATTGATCATATATCATGTTATTCATATTTGGTACTGCTGAGCAATCATTAGCACACCCTTGCAAACTATGCCTGTATATATCTTTCAGATGCCTCGGACCCGTGCATCAGCTAGGAGACATGTAGGAGGCCGTGGTCGTAGTCCTATTCCTGTCCCTCTCTTTGGTTCCTATGAGGTAGAATAAGTCAGACCATTTATAGGTCTGTTTAGTTTGTAATAGTTATCTGGTGGATTCAGACTTTTTACTTTCTAAGTTATGTAATAATCTAGTAACCTAGTTCATACTTAAACCTGGCAAGATCTTGGTCAGGGGTCGTGTTGTTAATTGTTATGGTTGTTGGTTATATTTTCTTTTGGTTAGTTCTCGTGACGTCAAATCCTGACCCCGGGGTTGAGGCCGTCACAGCTATATTGCAGTTTCATAAAGAGTATGGTACATGCTCTATGGTAGTTGATCGCATCATGTAGGTACCGGGGTGGAAATAAACATTTTACTCGTATTAAGGAATTATTAAGTGCGAGATAAGAGTTTTATTTCTTTAATTTTACAGCAAATCTCATGTGATACCATTGTGTGATATTTAATATATATTTGAAATTAAAAATTTTCTATGAATACTAATTTTATTTGTGAACATTTTATACAATGAGGAATGTTGGTTAAACTTGCTGAGCACCTAGTTGCTCTATCCTTTCTATTTATGAAATTCTAAAAAGTTAAAAATGAGGAACATGTGCTTTCCGAACAGCAGAGACAAAGGAAGGGGAAGGGCCACATTCGGTGTGACGATCTTTAGGTACAGTTTTCATGAGCTATGTTCCTAAGTCGGTTACGTGCTTCAGTAGTATCATACTAACTTCAGACCTGTTGATTCAGAATTTTGGCTTGTAATAAGAATATAGTATGTTGTAATAAAGTTCGGAGTGTTTAATCGTCCACTAGATATGTGAAGAATCGGTGAACCATGCGAGCTCGTAGATGCGTGGGGCAGAGTACTTTATGTGTTGTAAGGATACTGTATTCAATAATAATATGATGAATTAAATCAACAAGATGCGGGTTTGGAGGCATCAAAACTTATTACCTACTAAGAGACGAGTTAAAACTTATTCACATATTTCATACTATACCTAGAAAGTCAAGCTAGGTAACATGAATCTTGTAAAAATAATTTATGAGAGCTAATCAATAGTCAATCGAAAATCTATAAACAATATTAGCTACTGAACAATTTTAGCTTATGGAAAATCAGTCATATAGTATCTAACATAATACTTTTGATGTGATAAAATATTTGACCCCTAATAATTTCTTTAATACTGACATAAATCCTAGAAAAACATTTTATAGAAATGTTAAATTTGTCAGCATTTAGATGTAGTTTTAGATCCAATGAAGTGATTTAGGTTTAACGTTCTTGATGAAGGTGGGCTTAACCCGAACATGTGTACTTGTGTAAATGCCCGCTTCACCGAGAGGCACGCCCTTCATCCAACTATGCACATGAGACATATCTTTTATTGGAGGTAGGCTTTAACGAAAGACAATTGTAGGAAATTGCAGAATATATATAGAAAGTTTTAAAGGGGAAATCTTTTTACACGGAATGTAAGTTTACATTGAAGGAAGTGACTTCTCATCCTATATCACTCATACTTACTTGGAAACTTCTATCCACGCTCTATAAATTACAAGGATTCTTTTTCCACCAATAACTTTGTCCAAATTAATTCTGATACTAGTTGAAACACTTAGTCAAATTATAAGGACGAACATCCTCGATACACTCACGATGTCATCGTAATACCAACTCCGTAATCTTAAGTCAAGATTGATTCTACAAGTTAGTTAGACCTTCCATATAAGGGATATATGCTAAAATAGCTGACTGTATTTGTATGTTTTAGCCAAAAATAGAAAGAGGCGAAAGGACTTGCTCGCATGAAAAATGATCAAAATAATCTACAACCAAGGCTAACCAGCAAAATAGTCATACGCTAACACTTTCAATATCGATAGCAAAAATAATATCATCCATCAAGCATCTTAGTTGGGTTGAAATACAAAGTAGGACAACCCTATGACTTTATTTTAATTGTGATGTGAAGTTTAGTGCCGATAACAAATATCAAGGACCACAATTACTAATATTAGGAATTGATGAGGGGATCGAATTTTATAAACAAGAGATCTCAATTGACGAAATTGAAACTTGAAGACAAGGTTCTTAAAAACAGGATGTTATTGATAGATTACCTAGTTGTACTTATTGTGTGTTAGTTCCCATTAGTAAGTATTTGATCATAGTTGTTGTTGTTTAGCTTGGTGCATACTTGTTTAGAAGTAGGTTATTTCTTTATTTAGCGCATAATTTCATGGAATAATAGTGGAGGTTGAGTTGAAGTTAGTGCATTTTTTTAGAAGTCATTGTAGCCAACTATTGTTATAATCTTGAGGAGCAATTAGTCTTTTCTTTATATTTAAATTCATTTGCAATGTATGAACATATTCTACAAATTTTATGGTTAGTTCTGACTCTAAAAGATTACTGGTTTTATTTTGTAATACTTTTGACTAGGAATTAATATTAATATATTGGCATATGCTCAAATGAGAACCCACCTTATAACGAGAACTGAGACTAAATCTCAGCCCTATAATTTTATACGTGCTTTTAATATCAACCATACGTTTTTAATTCTAAAAATTAATCTCTCTATCATCTAACTCTTTTGACATCACTTTCGTTACTATCTCCAGATCTATCTACATGCTCTTCCTCCACAAATCAATATCCGCCATTAATGTTTCTTCTTCATCATCGGAACATCACCGCTTCTCTTCTCCTTCGTCTTCTCTCATTGATTACACATCTTTCCTATCTTTTTCATCAGTATCACCCTATATTACAAATGATTATCCATCAACCCACGCTTTTAAGATATCATCACCGTGTATTTCTACTAATTTCACTTCGACTTCATCTCTTGATCCGATAACAATGTAGGTTATGATCATGAGAGTGCACTGTAATCAAATACGAAAAGAAATAACATGTTCAAGTGGAATGAACGGTAGATATATAGAAGTCTCTGTTACAAACTCCTTAATGAAACCACTGTTACCCATATCTGAATTTTCTTAATAATCTGTTTTTTCTTAATAAATTTGAATTCAAAATTTTTGGTGATTTGTATTCAAAACCTGGTGATTCTACTTTAGATTTTAGTGATTTGAGTTGTGAGGCATAATTTTAGTGATTATGTGGGTTGTGATTGTGGAGGTGTTCTTGTGATAATTTAATTTTGGTGATTATAATGATGAATGTAATAGTAGCAGTGGTGGCAGGGTGCTATAGCGGTGGGCCGGTGGTCAAGGTGATGACTCGGTGATGGTGATGTAAAGGGGATTTAAAGCTATATTTTAAATTAATTCTAAAATCGTTACTTATTTGTAAGTAGAAGCATGGACTTGTTTGTAAGTAGAGGGATGGATATATTCATATGAACATGCACTTTTTTAATGAGAGGAATTAAAATGTTTTGCAAAAGGAATTCAAGGGGTATTTTTCTTTTAATTTTAGGACTGAGAGATTGTAAATGGGACATTTAGTTATGGCTAATTACAAAAGTTGCTAAGAACAGGTCCCAGGTTTTACCAAAAATATCTTTCTTTTAAATAGAAGTTTCTAAGTAATTTTTGATGTTAGGACATGTAATTTGTTGTTTTTCTTTTAATAGAAAGAGTTATTTCGAAATTTTAGAAAAAAATATATTATTTGATTCGTGGGTAGACTTGTTAGGTATTATATTAATATTATTTTTAAATATGTTCATCTTTTAAAGTACAAGTGTTTTTATTTAAGATACAAAAAAGATACAAATGTGGCTTCTGTGTATTTGTGGAGCTTTAAAAAAATGTATATCTTTGAAAATTTAAGTGTATTGTTTTTAAGATATAAATACAAAATAACATTTTTTATTAATATCCGCCTCTTTTAAGTATTGATAAAGTGATTCTTATATTTTTATTATAAATATGTAATTGGTAAATATTATTTTCATAAATACTAAAACTTTATACAAAGAAGTTTTTTTTATAGAAGTTTTAGTGATTTATGTGTAGTATTTAAAATTGTGAAACGTGAATGACAATATTAATTTTATAAATGTGTACTCTTTAAGTACAAAAAGGTGATTTGTATATAATTCTTGATAATCTATATATACTAAATATTTAACACAAATAATAAATTTGATACATGGTTACTTTTTTAAGTACAAAAGGAGTGATTTATATTTTTATGGAGATTGATGTGTATTTTCATCAAAACATATAAATATATTAAATAAATAAAAATTTGGGTAAATGGGATGATACCCGTCAAAACATATAAATAGAAATTATGTACAACAGTTTAAAAGAGGAAATCTATCAGAAAACAAACAATCTCTTTGAACAACCTCCAATGAGATTGAAAAATATGAAACCCAAAATGAGCCACTAACACTTGCAACAAAATAAAAAGCTACCAAGAAATACCATAGGTGTAATGCACAAGCACACACAACTATCACCTCTGTAAACTAAATCTCTAGAGTAACTAGAATTAGCAATACGGCCCCAAGCCCAGCAAGCCCAGATCTCAGAATTGTGCTCCTTGGAAAAACACCACCACTTTTCAAACAAATCAGAAGAAGCCAAACCATGCAGGAAAGATAAGACACAATTCAGCCATAAAATTATCAATTTAAACTGCACACGTGTCGTCTGACCCTTGCAAATTCTTCCTGCCCCACCTTCTAGCAAGAAATAATAGCAGAACCAAGGCAATAAGACACCTAAAATAAATGAAAAGACAAACCTGGGAGCGCACCACCACCTCACTAACATTGAACACCAGCCACCGGAACCCGCACCAAACTCACGATCATGAACACGGCATAAATCATCAAATCTGATGTACATACACATGTTATCCGGCCACTCATATCTCTGCAACCTGCTCTGCAAAAATCACAGTATCCTAGGTACCACGAGTATACACACACTGTCATGATACTCTAACACCTCCGCAAATCCTGAAAACTAAACAGTATTAGATTGAAGGCAGATCACGAAATACTCCAACTTTCTAAAGTCTCGCACTTAAAAAATTTCTCCAGTTTCTTTCTTGCCACCGAAAATAAATAGGGTCACTAAACATCAACTAATTAATATAAACTCCAATGAATTTATCTTGCCATACCTTGGAAACCAGATCTTCCCAAGAATTAAAAGAAAAGTTGTAGTCCTTGCAACTTTTTGTTACAAAAAGTTACACAATCAAACAGTCCCTACAATTAAAATCAACTAGGATGTGAAATCTGCAAAATTTCACGAGATTCCCATTATGGATAATCTTTTGAATTTTATTATATACTAGAAAATCATCTACAATTGAACTAATTTCAATACAAAAATGAACTAAATTTAAGTTTTAGTGATACCCAATTTTCACAATCATACACTAATTATTCATTTTCTTACTCGTTGACTAACAAATACAAGCACTACCACACTACATCAAAATTTTACAAAATACATATATTACTATTTTAGAGTTATAAATCACTAGATTGACAATTTCTATAAAAAATAATTTTATATTCCATATAATACAACACAAGTGAAATCAAATCACAATTTTACAATGAAAAATCACAACTTTAGGTTGACGAATCCCTGAGATATTAAACTAAATAAAAGCAATACCACATTATATCAAAAATTAAAAATTGATATTTATCAGTAACACTAAATCACTAAATTGGTATAAAATAATAGTATTAAATCACTATTTTATAATGACCAATCACTAAATTATTAAATTAGAAAAGTAATAAAGTACTACTTTAACAAATTACACTAATCACTATTGTTAAACAACTGATCACTATAATCATAGATTTTATACATTTGTGGCATATTGTATCAAGAAAGTAGTACCTTACACCAAAATATTATAGTACATCCTTAGATAGCTTCACATTTAGAAACAGCCAAAAAGTAGAACCCATAAATATACCTCATTTATGTGTATTCATCTATATTCAGTTTTAATAATTTTGAGGGCTTAGATATCGAATAAACACATGTGAGAACATAAAAACCTAGAAATTTAGGAACTTTAATGTATATATGAAATCTAAGAGAGAATGTTCAAATATGGAGTGTTTTAGTGATTGTTGTGTGCACATTCAACTTTAATTTAATAAAAAACTGAATATACCAGAGTAATTTGGTTATCGATACCTTGATATAATATGATATGATGATAGGATTAGTATTATATTGCTTTAATTCAAAAGTGTGGAGAAAATTTTGTTCAGTTTGAATGATGATATTATGAAACTGTATGTAAGGGCGAAGATATGGGGAAGAGAAAGGTGATGATTCTGACTAATTAATGGTGGATTTGAGTTTGTTCAAAGCCCAAACTAATGTACATATATGAAAAAACGAAGGATAAAGGGGATGTGGGTTTTGAAAAAAGGTGTTAACAAAGTCTGTATTATGTTTGAGCCGCATATTATTCTTTAATTACAAAATTGCCATCTATAGTTCTCAGTTCTCGTTGTAACAAGGTTCTCGTTAGAAGAGTAGCCCTCTTAATATATATTTAAAGTTTCAAAAAATTTTGAACACAGTGTTTATATATATGCTAAAAAATAAATTTTAATGAATACATATTTGTAAATATTTTAATAAGTTTGTGAAATCTCATATTTTTTCAGTGAATACATGTTTGTAAATATTTTAATAAGTTTGTGAATTTTAACCATAATTAATTTGTTGATACCTTAATGGGTACCATTAGCTAAATAATACTCCTCTGTCCCCTGAATTCTATATATTACTTTTTGGCACGCTTTTTAAGACTCATTTTAAGCATAGTTCCATAACTTTAAAAAAAATAAAAAAAATTCTGAAAAAAAGTTTAGACATTAAACTTTTATTTAGAAAAAAAATTTAAAAAAAAATTATAGAACTATTTTTTATAAGAGCCTCGAAATGCGTGCAAACAGTGAATGTATACATCTCAGAGCGACGGAGGGAGCAGGAATACCACCCCAAGTTAGTCATCAACTTCTATTGACCTGTGTCGTAACTTTAAATATACTACTATAAATTCTATTACCTATCAATTTTATCATCAACCAACTCCTATTTGTAATTTGGTACAATGAAACTATGCATAAATAAAAACACAAATTAAACTTTTTCACTTGAAAAGCACAAACAAAGTTAATAAGAAACTAATACAAACAGATATTTGGACCACTTAATTAGTTGGTAAATGAGCCCTGTTTTTAATATTTTTTCAAAATAAATATAAATCATGAAAATGAAATACTAACATGATAATAAATTTATATTTTTCCTATTAGGTGTTGATATTTGTTGGAATACCATCTAATGATATGACCAAACTCCTTAATTGATATATCTCCCAACTTCTTTATAGGGTGGAAAGTTTAATTAATTAGGTTTTTGACATTACAAAGTAAAATTTAAAATTTAATAGTATTCATGTCTTTAAGCACTTCAATGCTATAATATACGGCTATGTGAAAACAGTTGGATGGCTTTTCAAGAGGGAAATAAGAAAATACTACCCTCTCATGGTGCTGCTTAATTCTATGCGTTTTGTAACGCAAGCTTTTACTGTTTTTGGTGAGGGTTATGCTGAACATCAGCATTGGAATTATCAACTTTTGGCTGCATATACAGCAGCTCTCGCAGCGCATACAGTCATGTATATCTTCACCATCCTTGCACTACAAGAAAAACGGCCATTTCCTACCAAGCAAATCTTACCAGAAAAATTTGGTAGGAAATGGCCAACTATTTCCTACCAACGCATAACCTGGTAGGAATTGCTCCAGGTGGGGCCAGAGTTTGTACACGCAAGCACCAAAACCTACCAATATTGGTAGGAAACTCAATTCCTACCAATATTGGTAGGTTTTGACCGAAAATTGTTACCGGAATGGCCCCACCATCCACATCATC
>PHNY01137628.1:18254-29007 GCA_003724115.2 Anethum foeniculum
ACTCACCAAAGAGAGAAAAATAAACTGAAATAAAATTTTAGATCTGAAAAAATGAAACTTAACAAAAGATAATCGTTTCACCCTCGAATTCAAGATTTTTCTCTTAAATTCAAGATGAAAGAAAACTTAAGTTCCGATAATTAGATCTAAAAGCACAAACCAAACAAACTAAATAGGTAAAGATTCTTTCTCGAAAGAAAAATTATTGAATTCAACAAAACAAAATAAATTAAAGGGTTCGGGACTTTTCACCGGACAAACCGATGGAAGCCCTCGAGAAACAGACTAGTTTTTATTAAAGATTCTTGGCAAGGTGTTTAAAATAATAACTAGCAAATGCTTTTTTTTGAGAAGTAGAAATAACCTTAATCATTTTTTATTACTTGCGGCAGATTCTTTGCAATTTGAAGACCCCTTGTTGTCACTATATACTATATTATAAAGTTAGGGTCGTCAAATTTTCGTGTTAAACACTCTTCTGCAACCATTTTAGTTTTTTTATTTATTTATTTGATATTTAAAAATTACGTGACTTTTCTTTTTTATTTGAAATTTCTTAAAATAATATTTTTTTGCAACAATTTAATCTAAAAATATTAAATTAATAAAATACTTAGAGGACAGTTAAAAAAATCAATACGTTTCATATTTTTTCTAATAAAGTAATGATAAAATATTTAAATATTTAAAAAACATCTAAGAGAAATTACCCGGAGAAAACATTTCATCTAATATTAGAAAAGTGCTACTAGTATTTTTTTAAAATTTTAAAATTTATATAAAATAACACCTAAAAGAATCTATTTAAATTTTAAAAAAATTTAATATTGAAGACAAAATGTAATTTTGAATTATTTTAAAAAGAAATGCTAGGGTCCCAAAAAACTGTTCCAAAATATTTAGTTGCCAACATATTAATGAAAAATTAGCCTTTTCTTCATTATTTTAGAATTAACACCAACATCTAGTGAATATTTAAAAATTTTGTAATTTATATGCAACAACACCTTGTACATTCTTTTTTTCTTGGTAGTTTATTTGAAAATAAAATATATTATATAATAAAGAAGCAAAAAGAAGCAAAGTATTAAAATAATAAAGTANTATGGGAATGGAATTATGCCTCACCTCCGATAGAATCTGTAAAAAATGTATAACACATAGTGGAATCTTTTAAAAAAGTATAAATTTTTATGCAACAACACCTACTAGAATCTCTCTAGTTCTTGTAAATTTTTATATTTCAAGGCAAAATGTAATTTTGAGCTATTTGAAATAAAAATCATGAGTTTTTTAAGGCCGTAATATATATTTAAAAATAATTTACTATTTAGATTATTTTTTATTTAAAAATTGTTAAATCTATATTTAAAATATGCAAGAACACATAAAAAAAATCTTTAGAACAGTTAAGAGAATCTTAATTTAAAATTACATAAATTTAACGGAATTATTAGTAAAATTATAAAATACATTTAATTTTTTTAGGTGTTTATGATAGTACTTTTAAAAAACATCATAAGCTGGTGATAGTACTCACATAAAGATTCACTTATGTGTTTTATATAAAATTAAATGTTTTTTATTACATGTTCATTTTTAAGACAATTTCTCTTAAATGTTTTCTTATTTTCACAAAATTTCATTTGTCTATAAAATAAAAAAATTAAATCTTAGAAAATTAATTTTTAAATTAAAAAAATAATTTTATAAAACAAATATAAGATTCTCATTTTTTTAAATGATAATTTTGAAATATAAGATTCTCTTAAGTGTTTCACATGATCTTAATCAATATTTTAGTGATTTTTTCTTATAAGAATTTTTGTAAAGTGTATTTATTATTTTTTATTAATAATTTTACGAAAAACTTTAAGAGATTCCCTAAAATACGAAATATTTAAATTATATGATTTTCTTAAGTGTTTTTTAATATAAAATTATATGTTTTCTTAAAATTTCATATGTTTTTAATCAAAATATTCAAATATTGAGAGATTTTCTAAACTAAAAATAAATATATTAGAATTTTAAAAAAAATAAATAAGTGCCCATTTGTGAACTTGGATTTCATTTGAAATTCTGGATTTGATCATATAACATGTTTGGATGTAAAAGAATTTGAATTTGGATTTCATTTAAAATTCAAGACATTCAAATTTTAGCACAAATATGAGAATTTGAAATGGCAACCTAAAATATGTTATTTGAAATCCTTCATTTCAAATGGAATGAGAGTTTCCAAACAGGGCATAAGAGATTTTCTTAGGTGTTCTAGAGAATTTTAAGGAATTTTTGTGCTTTTTATTCCATATTAGTTTCAATGATTTCTACAACAAATTTTTTAAAATATATTTATATTAATTATTAATAATTTTTTGAAATTTTTTGAGATTCTCAAACATATCACATATTCAAAAACAAAGACTTTCTTAGGTACTTTTTAATACAAGATTCTTTTAAGTGTTTTGCATTCTTAAATATAATTTTAAATCTTCAAATTATAATTTTTAGATTGAAAAATAAATTTAAAAATAATTAATTCAAAAATAATTACAACATTGTCTTAGGTGTTTTGCATAATTCTAATAATTTTTCTTCTAGTTTTTTCCAACGCTAATTCGAAGACCAGACACTTAAGAGAGTTTCTAAAACATCAAATAATTATATTACAAGATTGCTTTAAGTGTTCTTTAAAATAAAATTTTCTTTTAATAAAATATCAAATTCCTTTTAGTATTTTTTTGATATTTTTGTAATATTTAGTTTTAAAATTAATTTTTTTAATAGATACAAAGATTTCTTAAAGTACTTTCCTAAATTATTTCGATTTGAGTATTTTTCATATAAGTTTCTAAAAATTATCCTTTTTATTATAAAATTTAATTTTAAACTTTTAAAAAAATTACTAATTTTTATGGGTAAATAAAGTATTTATTAATTAAAAAACTGATATATAAAAAGTGCTAATATTTTAGAATTTATCGGTATTAATACTAAATTTTAGTTCAATTCTTAACAGACGACGTAAGTGAATCTTTTGAAGAAGGGTGACGGTTTGTATTTGGCTTTGAATTAATAATATAACATTATACAGTTATAATCTTTCATTTGTTGATTCTTGATTATATCAATTACACACTAATCAAAATAATTAACATACCTTAAGGGTTTGATGATAACATTCAAATTTTTTTTTTCTCTCCTTAAGTGAGAGGTTGTTTTTCTCTCCGTCTCTGTATCCAGATTCGTGTGAGTTTCGATGTCGAGATATCAAAACATTAGCGATCAGATGGAGAATCTGAACGTGGAGGATGAAGAAAACGAGGATCTGATCTTTGAAGGTGACATTGTGGAAGAAGTGAACAAATATGACCTCTGTTTGGTTGGCCGGTTTCTAACAGAGAAGAACATCAATACCAGAGCGATGAGATCAAAAATGGCTGATGTGTGGAAGCCAACAATGGGGATTAATATAAAGGAATTGGAGATGAGTGTTTTTCTGTTCCAGTTCTATCACAAGGAAGATAAAGCTTGGGTGTTGAATGGTGGACCGTGGAGCTTTGATAATGCTATGCTACTCATTGAACAGATACCGCTGGGTGAAGAACCATTGAAGGTGCCGTTATGGTGGCTAAACATCTGGATCCAGATTCATGATTTGCCAAGTGGTTTCATGTCGGAGGCAGTCGGGCAACAATTAGGTAACTTTTTTGGAGAGTTTGTCCAGTATGATACCAAGAATGATGGCAGTATTTGGAGGGAGTGTATGAGAATCAAGATTCGTTTAGATGTGAGGAAGCCGCTTAAAAGGAAGAAGAAGATTAAACGAAGAAATGGAACGGAATTTGTAGTGACTTGTAAGTATGAGCGCCTTGGAGATTTCTGTTTTGCCTGTGGCTTAGTTACGCATACTGAAAGGTTTTGTAGGCGATCGATTGACAGTAGAACTGAGGGAGGAGTTAAAGACTGGGGTACATGGCTTCGAGCTCCACCGCGTAGAGGCGCTGGTCAGGGTGGTAGCAAGTGGCTGAGGGAGGAGGATGATGCGGACTGGACGGCACGAATTGGGCGTGAGAATAACGTCCCAAAATCTTCGGGCGGAATTTCAGGTGATAGAGATAGAGATAGGGTTGTTGAGGGAATGCGAGATATTAGGAGCAATGAGGGGGGAAATTCAAATAAGGTGTTAGTTGCAGTTCAAGGAGGGGGAAAAAGTGGGGCTGGGTCTAATCTTTTAGCTATTGGGCTGGGCCTTGAAGAACAGTCAGGGCTGGAGTTAGATGAAAGGAAAAGAAAAAGACTGAATCCAGGAGATATCCAAATAATGGATACTAATGATCGTATTCCAGGACTGACACACTGGCGTTAAATGGTGACCAACTTATGGAAACTGCATTTTCTGACTCGGATTATACAGCTTCAAACAAATCTGATTTGGCTACGCTTGCTCTGCAAGCTAGCCGGCCATTATGAGTTTTTTAAGCTGGAACTGCAGAGGTTTGGGGAGCCTCCGTGCAGTTCGTATCTTTGGAGATTTAATTAAGTCTCGCAACCCTGATTTTGTTTTTCTAACTGAAACTTTGGTGGAAAATGAAAGTATTAAGGTATTAGCTGATAAGTTTGGTTTTTCGAATTATTTTGTAGTAGATAGAGTTGGTAGGGGAGGTGGTTTGGCATTATTGTGGAAGCGTAATATAGTTTGTCAGGTGGTGGAGTCGTCAAGTAATTTTATTGATGTTCTTATCATGGAGAGACTGAATGTAGCTTGGAGATTAACATGTTTTTACGGGTACCCAGAAAGAACTCGTAGATAAGAATCCTGGAACCTTTTAAGAAGTCTTGTTAGGAATGATAATATTCCATGGTGTGTGTTTGGGGATTTTAATGACATGCTGTGTGATTCGGATAAGAAGGGTTCCCATCCTCATCCTCGCTCGCTTCTTGAAGGTTTTAAGCTTGCTATTGAAGACTGTGGCCTCACTGAATTGGATTTGTTTGGGGGGAATTTTACATGGGAAAAGACTAAGGGTACAGAGAACTGGGTACGTGAACTGCTGGATAGAGCGTTTGCGGATGGTTTGTGGTGGAGGAAGTTCCCGTTATGTAGCTTATCAGTGTTTCAGGTCATAAAGTCGGATCATGATCCAATTGTGCTGAATCTTATGCAGGTTAACGTTTCAAGAAAGCAGTTCAGGTTCCGTTTTGAGAACACGTGGCTTAATGAACCGAGTTTTAAAGAAGAGGTGATCAGGTTTTGGGGTAATATCCCTAAGATTCATCTTCTCCCTAAGCTTCTCTCTGTATCTTCGTTCATGGCAAGGTGGGGACGAACATTTTTTCACAAGTTTCGTGACAAAGTCAAGAAACAAAAGGAGATAATTGGTGAGCTCGTGAGTAGGGAAGATGAAGAAGGAGTTCAAAAATATTTTGAGGAGACTAAGAGATTAGATGATCTGTTGTTGCACGAAGAATTGTATTGGAGGCAAACAGCCAAAGCATTCTGGCTAACTGAAGGTGACACGAACTCAAAGTATTTTCATGCTGCTGCATCAAAACGCAAGAAGGCTAATCACATATCTTATCTAGTAACAGATGAGGGGGAGGTAGTGGATAATCATGAAGATATGTGTAGAATGGCTGTTAATTACTTTCAAGAAGTCTTTGCAGGAGGGGTCATCGGTACTGGTATTCAGGAAGAGAACATGGGGCCTCGAGTTATTACTGATGAACAAAATGCTAAGCTTATAGCAGAGATCACATTTGCAGAGTTTACAGTCGCAGTAAAACAAATGCACCCAGACAAAACAGCTGGTCCAGATGGGTTCAATCCTGCCTTCTTTCAACATTTCTGGGATCTGATAGGTGTGGAAATATTTAACTGTTGTCGTAATTGGCTATCAGAGTACTCATTCCCTGCCAATCTAAAATGACACGACCTTGGTGCTGTTACCTAAGAAAGAAAAATGCTGAGAGGATGACTGAACTTCGCCCCATAGCCCTTTGTAATGTCTTATATAAGATATTAGCTAAGGTTCTCTCAAACAGACTGAAAAGTATCCTCCCAGATGTCATATCGGAAAACCAGTCAGCATTTGTCCCTGGAAGAAATGGCTAGAATAATGTATTGGTGGCTTTTGAAACACTGCATTACATGAAAAAAAATAACCGAGGTCAAGATGGGGAGGTGGCCTTAAAACTGGACATTTCTAAGGCTTATGATCGTGTCGAATGGTCTTACTTGAAAGGAAGGATGAAGGTTATGGGATTTTCTGATACTTGGATAAAATGGGTTATGCTGTGTGTTACGACGGTGAGTTACATGGTTGCGTTTAATGGGAGTAGTGTTGGCCCTATTAATCAAAGACTGGGGTTGAGGCAAGGCGACCCTATGTCGCCTTACTTGTTCTTATTCTGTGTTGAGGGCCTATCGAATATTATTAAAAAAGCAGCTAATGAGAATGTTGTTACAGGTTGCCGAGTAAGTCTAAATGCTCCTCGAGTTACTCATTTACTGTTCGCTGATGATAGCTTCTTATTCTTCAAAGCAACTGTTGAGGAGGCTGCCCATGTTAAAACTCTGTTGAACGAGTACGGTTGTTAATCAGGCCAGCATATTAATTATCTCAAGTCTGGGATATTTTTCAGTGCTAACGTTAGACGAGATAAACAGCAAGCCATAAAGGATATTCTGGGGGTGAATAATGGGCTTGGCGATAGTAAGTACCTAGGTGTCCCATCTCTTATTGGAAGATCTCGGAAAAATGTGTTTCACTATGTTAAGGAAAGAGTTTGGAAAAAAGTACAGGACTGGAATCACAGAAGGTTGTCAAAAGTAGGAAAGTCTGTCATGATTAAGAATGTGGCACAATCAATCCCATCGTACACTATGTCATGCTTCCTCATACCGAAATCTTTGTGTACTGAAATAGAGAGGCTTTTGAATGGTTATTGGTGGAGTTCAGGTGGTAGTAATAACAAAGGTTTACGTTGGATGGCTTGGGAGAAGTTGGCTACTGATAAATCGAATGGTGGGCTGGGCTTTCGTAACTTACACGGTTTTAACATAGCTCTTCTTGGGAAACATATATGGAAATTCTGTCATAACCCAACATCCCTGGTAGCTCGTGTCTTTAAAGCTAGATATTTCCCTGATAATCATGTCTTACAAGCTGAAAAAGGAAGTGATCCCAGCTTTATTTGGACCGGAATCTGGGAGGCGAAAGAGAGGTTGTATAAGGGTTTTAGGTGGGTGTTAGGTGATGGAGAGGACATTCGAATTTTCAAAGATCCATGGTTGAGAGGTAAAGTCGATTTTTGTGTGGAGGATTCGCACAGGAATAACATCAGAAATGAGAAAGTATGTTAGTTCTTCCATCCTGATAGTAAAGACTGGGACGTGCATAAGGTTCAGCATAATTTTCAAGAAGATGATATTCAACTTATTCTGCAGACAAGAATTCCTCAAAACAATGTCAAGGATAGGATAGCCTGGATGGGTTCGTGTAATGGGATATATACAGTGAAGTCTGGGTATCGATATTGGGCTTCTCAGCCTAATAATGTCGAGACTGTGCCTGTTTCAAGGGGTTGGAGTAAGCTTTGGCAATTGCATCTGCCTCACAAGGTTAAAAACTTTTCTTTGGAGAATCTGCAAAAATAACATTCCTGTTAGAAGACTGCTTCGATTAAAGGGGGTGGATATTACTATCATTTATCCCATGTGTGGTGTGGATGTTGAACATCTGAGACACTTGTTTTGCGAGTGTACGTATGCAGGGGAATCCTGGCAACAATCAGGCCTTGCTGTTGATTTTCAGGATGTCGAAACGGTCCCAGAGTGGCTGCTAGTAACAATCAGTAATGGTGAGAAGGAGTTAGTCGAAAAGATTGGTACTGTGCTTTGGGGCATCTGGTTCTCGAGAAACAAGAAAGTATGGGAGAATAAAATTATTACACCTGGAGTGGCTATGTCGTTAAGTGCCAAAATGGTGGGAGAGTGGCAAACAGCTAATAAAAGGAAATGTTCGTCAGGTGGTTCAGCAGCAAGAGGTACACCAGATAGTAATATCAAGTGGTCATTGCCAGACGTAGGTTGGTGCAAAGTTAATGTCGATGCCTCTGTGTTTGAGGAGGCCGATTCGTTTGCTCTGGGAATGGTCATGCGAAATGACCAAGGTCAGTTCATGGCAGGGAAAACTATGAGGTGTAGTGGAAGGATTTCAGTGATGGAAGCAGAGGCTAGAGGGGTTCAGGAAGCCTTGAAATGGGTTGAGGATCAGGGTGTGCAGAATGTGATGATCGAGTGTGACTCTGAGCTTGTGGTTATTGCGGTGCAAGGGCAGACTTCTTACTTGTTGGAAGTAGGGCATATAATCGAGGAATGCAGAGAAAGATTGAGGCAGAGAATAGATGTTTCTATTTGTCACGTTAAAAAGCAAACAAACAGGGCGGCACATGTGTTAGCCAGAGTCCCATGTTTGTTTGATAACTTTATTAGTTTTGTGTCTCCTCCAGATGTGTTGTTGGAGATGGTTTCTTCTGAATTTTCTAGTTAATGATAATTTCATTTCAAAAAAAAAAAAAACATACCTTGCAAGTTATAAGGTTATTCACTAAAAATGGTTCATAAGGCTCATGGTCATTTCTATTCAAACCAGAGTACATGTAGTAGGGGAGAGTGTGGGCCGGTTCGGATCGGTTTTTAAATAAAACCGGAACCGGAACCATGCCTCTTTGGTTTTAAAAATTGAAAACCGCAACAGCAACCGAACCATTGGTTTCGGTTTCGGTTTTAAAACCTCGGTTCGGTTTATATCGGTTCGGTTTCGGTTTTAAAACCGATGAAATAAAAATAACGTTAAAAAAATATTAAGTTCAAGAAAAAATTATACTTTTTATTTTTATTTTTTAATTGAAAGTAAGCAAAATAATATTTTGATATGTTGATAATGGGTAATGCCAAAGAAAAGAAAAGAACTCAGGAGACTAGAAAGTGGTCATCAAGGCTGGCATGTTTCAATCACCTGCTGCTGAAAACATTTAACTAAAATCTAAGCATAAGGCAGTTATTGTATGCAAATAAATGGCTAGCAAAAGCTCAAAATAAGTATAATCCAAGAAAATAGTAAAACTTAATTACATATTTAGTATCAAGAGTAACTGGCTCATTGATATATTTATTATTTTTAAAATTTATATTACATGTCACGTATTAGTANTATTACTTATATTAATAATCGATTTGGTTCGGTTCATTTTTTTCGGTTCGATTGGGACCTATAACCGAAACCGAACCATTAAAGTCGGATCGGTTTTCTATTTTTCGGTTTCGGTTTTGGATCGGTTTTATTCGATTCGGTTATTACCGGTTCTTACTGGTTTCGGTTCGGTTTCGGTTTTTATTCGGTTTTTTGCTCAGCCCTAACATGTAGTAAGACAATCACCATCCCATCTTCAATTGGTGAACTTTAGCCTTTTTCAACCTTTTCAGAAATGGCTATGAATAATTCTTTTGCATAATTTTTTCACATAACCCTGAATACATATCAATGTGATGTGCTTGCAAACAAAGTGTTAAAAGGACTGCTGAAATATTCTCAATAATAGTATCTAACACATGGTTCATTCTCATTTACGCTTTAATCCTCTAAAGCAATGTAATGGAAAATCAAAAGAGAATTAGAAAATAACCAAACATGATAAATGCAATAAATAAAAGATGGACCAACTTCGTAATAAATATGATAGTTGTAAAGATAATCTACACGTGTATTTCTCAGTGCATTTGTGCAAGCAAGTGGCTGAACCTACACCAGCAATCAAAAGGACTCTAATGTCCAATCCATGCCATAAATGTGACACTCATCACCATTGGCATCCTGCTTTGCATCTATACCAGCATCCAATATGGTATTTTTATAACCAAAAGAAATGCGTGTCACCTATTTCCTTCATACACTCTGTGGTGACTTGTGAGTTAGTATACCTAATGGAATTTTGGTAAAATGTACAGTACTACAACGGAGACAAACTAAGATGTGAAGTAGGGGCTTAAGATTCCAACAACTTTCAATGAGTAGTTTCATGACTAGAAAATATGCGATGAACATATTTTTTTTCTTCAAAGTAATAGAATATAGTGAGACTGAAGAAGCCTTATGTTTTTTAGCAGAACCCTAAATGTTTTGCAGAAGAGCCTATTTATTATATTGCTAAACTCCATTTTTCTGTCGCCAAACTCTAAAATTCTATAGCACAACCCCACAGTATATAATACACAGGACATTTTCACCGCTTAGACATTGTCACCCTATCAATAATGATCTTTACAAAGAACACTTAAATAAATCTTTCCAGGCTACTTAGCAGAATCCTCAATAGTAACTTAAGACTACAACATAATAATGTTCTCTTCATAAATGATTCCGACGATGAATCAATAAGATATCAGCAATAGAAATATGAGATTCTGAGATTCTGAATAGTGTTCTAAACAATTACGGCTTATTATTCATTAGAAAAAACACATTGATGAATCTTGTGTCGTGGTATATACAAATAGAATTAACCAATCCAATCAAATTAGTGCTGGCTAATCATTAGGATTTTCCTTTCCAAAATTAAAAAAAAAACCAATCAATTCAATCAAATAATTTGAATGATTCTTTCCGTGTTGAATTGTATAGTCAAGTATTTATACGCTGAAAAATATATATATTGCCCATCTGTATTAAAAACAATTACAACAATG
>PHNY01137650.1:0-37825 GCA_003724115.2 Anethum foeniculum
CTCGAAAGCTCGAATTTTCACTAAATATTAACAAAAATTCGAAATATGATCGGTTCGGCTCGAGTTCGATTCGATTAAAAATTATAATAAATATAAATAATATTAAATATCTATATAAGATTATAATAAAAAAATTTAAAAATAATAGAGGCTCGATAAGGCTCGCGAACTTTACGAGCCGAGTAATTTGAAGCTCGAGCTCGGCTCGGTAAAGAATTCGAAAAGCTCGAGCTCGAGCTCGACTCGATTATTACCGAATCGAATTCGAATATTTTACGAGCCGAGCTCGAGTAGCTCACGAACTGTTTGGCTCGTTTACACCCCTAGCTGCATCATATTCAGAGTTGAGCGCTATAGTCAACTAGTCAATCATTCTTTCTTGTAAAAAAATACAGCGATCAAGTGTATTTTAGTAATTTCACATCATATAGACAAAAACAAGGAAAGGTTAGAGAGAGCTGGAATCACATGGGAGTTGTTTGGCTAATGGGGGCCTTTTTGTTTCTCTCTCCTCCTCTCAACAATAATACAGGAAAAGGTCTTTTATTTTCTCTCTCTAACCCCATTTCACAAAAATCAGATTATTGAAAAAAGACAAGATTTTTGGCTAAAAGATTCGATCTTTCTAGCTCTCCCCGGAGAAAGGCTTCATGGCCGATGATAAGGTACCATCTTTTTGACATTTCCCAAGAAAATTTTATGTAGTTCTTGATCTTGTGTTTTTGTTTGCTTTTGTTTTGGTACCTTCTTGTATGTAATCTTGATATGTAAAAAAATGGGCTTTTGGTGTTAAATTTTAGATCTTGTAAGCATAACCCATCATTGAAATCTCTGTGCTTTGGTTTTTTTTATGTTATTGTTAGTTGTTTGTTAAGAAAATTGAAATCTTTGTTGATTGAATTAGGTTTTTATGAGGTTTGTGTTTACTTACTGAAATTATGTGAGTTTGAGCTTATTGTAGTGCTTTGTACAAGTAATATAGTCTTCATACAGGGTGATACTAGTAGATCTATGAAAGATATTGGGTCTGAGGTTGTCATATGATACTAGTACATTTGTGCTTCAAGATTGCTACTTTTGTGTTGTTTTCACTTTCCTAGTTCTTACCCCCCAACCATGTGAATAGTTTTTGATGTATTTTAGCAATCTAACACATCTACTACTAATAATTTTTGAAATGGTTTCTTTACGGAGACCACCAGTTTTGATTCTGCATCTTAAGAGTGCCTGAGGAGGGGGGTCAGGTCGGTTTACATTTTAGTCTCATACCACGCCTCCAATTGGGATATACTCAGGCTAATTGGTTTAATTTGGTATGGTTTAACACAGCCCATACCTGTCTTGTTTGACAGTGTTTCCTTATTAATTGCCTTTTTGTAATATAGTAGTTTGTTATGTTAGAACTTCAGTTTTGTTCCCGGAGGGATGCCTCCTGATTTGTACTTGATGTTTTGGTATTTATAAAATTTTTATTTAGCAAAAAAAAATAAAAAAATTCGACATCTTTACACTGTTGGTTGTATGCTTGCAGACTAATTTGAGTTTGTAGCTTTGTGTATATATATTATTATAGGACTTTCCCCCACTTTTTTGCAGGAGATGTCTGCTCCTGTAGTTGATGGAAATAATGAAGTTACAGGTCATATAATTTCTACAACCATTGGAGGCAAAAATGGTGAACCAAAACAGGTATCTTATATCTGGATAAACATTCCAGATGTACTGTTTGAAAGCTTTCCTATGCAAAGAAGTATAATCTGTAGCTGTTTTATCTTTTATGACCAACTTGCTTCGTAACTTGCCCATCCAAGGCAATAACTTTTGTGTTAACACCAACCTATACTTCCCATAATTTCTGAAAACATCACATGTAACTATTAGTTCAACCACTTTCTTATACAAATACGTATATGCTTTTAATATCAGATGAATTGTGCTTTTCTGCACTAACTTACATTGTTATAATTCATGTTTTTTTGATGCTTCATGTAGACTGTAAGTTACATGGCAGAGCGTGTAGTGGGAACTGGATCATTTGGAGTTGTTTTTCAGGTATGGTACTTATACTGATCGTAACTCTTTTCTGATAGTAATAATGTTTCATATATGTGTTGATGTTTGTCTTCTGTCTAGGCAAAATGCATAGAAACTGGAGAAACAGTGGCCATAAAGAAGGTCCTGCAGGACAGAAGATACAAGAATCGTGAATTACAGTTGATGCGCTCAATGAATCATTCGAATGTAGTTGGTCTTAAACACTGTTTCTTTTCAACTACAAGCAATGACGAGCTATTTCTCAACTTAGTTATGGAATATGTGCCTGAGACCATGTATAGAGTGTTGAAGCACTATAGCAATGCAAGCCAACAAATGCCACTGATATATGTGAAACTTTACACATACCAGGTTTGCGTTGCGATTTTTTGAATGTTTTTAAAATTGTTTCCACTTTATTACTTTTCCTTGACTAACTGCTCTTCCAGATTTTCAGGGGGTTGGCATATATGCATGCTGTTCCTGGAGTATGCCATAGGGACTTGAAGCCACAGAACGTTCTTGTATGTATATCATTAATTTATACACTTGATCAAGACCTGCAACTGTTATCTTGATATGATTGTTGGATTTTCTACAGGTTGATCCTCTCACTCACCAGGTCAAAATTTGTGATTTTGGAAGTGCAAAAATGCTGGTATGCGTTGCTTCTATTCATTTTAGTAGCCAACAAGTAGATGATTAGCTATATCTAGCCAAGCATGTTAGAGTATCACCATTGCTCATGCATGTGTTGCAAGATACTGTGGTAAAGATCTTAATGATGTTTTCCTTGTTAGTTATCTATATGCTCGAATTCTCAATTTGTTTTACCAGTGAATTTGTTAATTGATAAACAAACAACTTATATTGAACAATAAGATAATGGTGCTGCTCTAATAGTTTGGTTTAATTGCCATACTTGCTTGAAGGCACAACTGGTAAAAATAATACAAGTGCACTTCAACTATAGCCAGCAGTTGCAGTAGAACGAGTTGAATGTATGTGATACTGTATAAGGTATTTGCAACTGGTCTTCCATGCAATCTCCGATATCCTGTTAGTATTTGCTTCTTATAGGCACACAAAAAAAATAACTTGTTTAAATTAATCATGTGACATGTTAATGTATTTACAAGATCTTTTGAGTAGAATATATCAATGTTATATGCTGTTGTGTTTTTGTATCATATGTTTGCTGATGATCACTTCGGATCTAGGTACACAACGTGATATGGTGATACTACAATCATTTTCTTATAAATTGACCATTATGTATCATTCAGGTGAAGGGTGAAGCAAATATTTCATACATCTGTTCAAGGTTCTATCGTGCCCCAGAACTTATTTTTGGTGCAACAGAATACACAACTTCAATTGACATATGGTCAGCTGGTTGTGTTTTGGCTGAGCTGCTCCTAGGCCAGGTATGCACTTCTTTTGTAGTTATTTCCACTTTGCCACTGAAATCAAGGTTGCGCTACCTGTCACATTTTTACTTGGTATGTTATTCTTATAATTTTTGAACTATTTTAGCCATTGTTTCCTGGAGAGAATGCTGTCGGGCAGCTTGTGGAGATTATTAAGGTATGAAAACAGAAAATAGAATAGTATGTGTTATTATTTCTAGTTGCATGTCTAATGTTTCATCTTCCAGGTTCTTGGGACACCTACCCGGGAGGAAATTCGATGTATGAATCCAAATTATACAGATTTTAGATTTCCTCAGATCAAGGCACACCCATGGCACAAGGTATTCTTCTAATATCCACAGACGTATCAAAAGTTTTCTTCCATTTGCAACATGTATAAATTTCAAGAATTCTACTTTTGCTAAATTGACTCGGAGATTGAGATTCTCTCCTTCCCTTGTAGCAAATTCACAGTAACCACAATATAGTAGATGCTGGGTATTGAGCAGCCATTATCACAAAATACATGTTCTCTAACACTAATAAAGTCTAACCATGTACTGTAATAGGCAGGTCAACCTTGTTGCCAATTAACATTCTGAAAGCATCGTTCTTTGAAAAATTCTTATATGCTGCAGTCGTTATAATTGTTACGGTTGCAGATTTCTTAACTTGAACATTTTAGTTTCTTATTTGTTTCATCTTGATTTCAGGTTTTTCACAAGAGAATGCCTCCAGAAGCAATTGATCTTGCTTCCCGACTTCTGCAATACTCACCAAGTCTTCGTTGCAGTCCCGTGAGTAGTTCCATTATGTTTTTCCTTTGTTATGTATAAATGATAGATACCAGTTAAGGGAATAAATCTAATTTCTGATTTTGAATCTTAAATGTTCATTCGTTGATTCTACAAATGCAAGTCGAGTGAAAAAAACTTTCAGTCTGTATCTTATCTAGAGCCAATTTTATTTATTATTTTTTCTACCATGGCTGTTCCTGTTGCAGCTGGAAGCATGTTCCCATCCTTTCTTTGACGAGCTCCGCGAACCCAATGCTCGCTTACCAAATGGCCGTCCATTACCTCCACTTTTTGACTTTAAGCAAGAGGTATTTATTCATACACATGACTTGGTAATATAGGATGCAACATGCTGCTTAAACTATCTCTTCCTCATAAAATTGGTAATTGTTGCTGTCAACAAAATCTTGCTGATCATATGCATTTAAACTATTTGAGGAAAGTGGAAACAATGACTCAAGTATGTGCCATAGTATTTTACAAGAAAATTGATGCTTCCATTTTGTGTTATTAGCAAGTAAAGCCTTTCAACCAAGTCAAATCTCAACTTATTTAGTAGAATTAAATTGATTCTCCATCCCGACAGTTGTACTGGCACATAGCTAATCATTCCCATTTTGTGATTCATAATATAGCATTAAAGAATGTATTCATGAGTTTATGCTCTTATGATTCTGTTGTTAACATTGGCCTACAAATACGGGCATTACATTCTTCGTACAATTTGGTTTATGATATATTAGGCTGTGTTAATTTTAGTTTCTAAAAATCAAATTTTCATCTAGTTCTGTTTGGCAAGTGCTTATTAGTTTTACTGAAATATTTGTGGTTACAGCTGTCAGGAGCATCCCCCGAACTTGTTAACAGACTGATACCTGATCACGTGAAACGGCAAATGGGTCTACAGTTTTTGCATCCAGCCGGAACATAGAATGCGTGGGAGGGCGAACCATCGAAGTTCATCTTGTTAAGTCAAACCGGAAGGAAATCTTTATTATAATCTCCCTTGAAAGGATACTGGTGCACCGTCATATTTTGGTGTACCTGGACTAATACAGATACTGTGGCTGGATGTCTCCCCTGCCTATTACGTGATGCTATTTAGTTGCTATTTCTTCCACTGAACATTTCTCTTCATCAAACAGCCATAAGTGCCATCAAGGAAGAGCAAAAAATGAGTTCTTTTTGTATATTTTGCTTGTACTAATCAGAAAGTGCTTTGTGCAAAGTAAAAATGTAGGAAGTTAAGAAGGCCGGAATTGCCCCATAAAGAGAAGGTGGGCAAAAATGCGAGTCCTGGCTATGGTTCTGTTCTACGTCTATGTTGTCGGCTTATGTTCATTATTGCAAAAGAATACTGTTTGTTGTGCTCGAAGTTGCCTACTTGCCTGTAATGATGCCAGTTTTGGGTTCTTTTATATGTATATATGTACATTTGCTGCTCTTTGTGAATTATGGTCTCCACTTATACTCAGATACTTAAAATCATGTATACATTACATGCTATTATGCTCCATGTTGTCCAGGATTAGTTGTGAACATCAAGATCATGGCCGATGTGAAGAAATATAATGCTAAAATTAAAGTTAATTTTTTTGCTTGTGATACTTTGAAGTGGATTATAATGCCGCATAATTAGTTTGTATATTTTTCTTCTGAATTTAGAGGATTGTAATCCCATTGAATTAGGTTTAAATTATCCTTTTGATTCATTTTTATGATACCTGTTTCTACAAGACATTATAATCCCGTAGAAATGAAATAGAAAGATGATCAAAATGTGAATTATGGGATTATAGTTTCTTTATATTTAAGATACATAAGATAATAATTCAGTGCCTCAAGACAAACATTGACAATTGGGAAATTCAAATTTAAGACCGCCAAGTATATGTTCTGGTAAAAGAAATTGATGATGATTAATGACAAATATATATATGAACTATAAAGAAATGGAAACCAAAAAGATGGAAATGGAAAATGTACCCACATATTCTACCAAAATCATGAGTTCTGAATCCCCCTTGACATCTTCAAATGAAAAATGTGATAAAAATTTAAGGGCCTGAGCTGAAAATAACATAAGCATCTTCAACTAAAATACTTGCAAAATAAAAACATTTTGTTATAAAAATGAGAATACAACTTTAATCATGTCACCTACGTCCCAAGTCCCATGATTGCGCTGCATACATACATGATATAGCCCTACACGTCCTTTTTCTATTTCCTTATTCCCAATCCCCTGCTTTACATCGCCACTATATATAATCATCCACCACCATTTTATCTTCTTGTCTCAAAACACACACATTTTTGTGTAGTTTTGAATATTTACAAATGTCCATCTCGGAAGCTTCTTCTTTAAGAGTCCAGAGGGTGTCTAAGTCTGTGTCCAACAGGCTGTTGATTAAATTTTGTGATTTATCGGAATGTGGTTTCGATTATTCGCAGAGCGGGTTATGGTCGCCTCCGGTGCAGCGCAATGTGTTCCTCAACTCGCCCGGAATTATAATGTCAGAACATGAATTGCTTGAGAAGCTTCATAATATTATGGAAGCACCAAGAAAAAGAAGATATAGTAATGTTTGGTTCAATGTATGGAGAGATAGAGGGAGATTCATTTAATATTTTTTGAACACGAGTAAATAAAATTGCATAACTAACGATCATTTTCATGATATAAATTTGCAGGCGTTCTGGTGTTCTCCAAAGAGAAACTCATGAAGTGTGGTCCGGGCCATGAACTGTGACTGTTGAAATGACGAGTTTGGAAGCTCATGTCAGTAAAATGGATAATGTTAGTCCATTCATAATATGCTAGTAGCAGCTCTTTGTGTTGAACTACATGTAATCGGATCAAATCAAACATATTCGTTGTATTCCGCTGGTCAGATACATGCTCTGGCATGCATATTTATGTATTGTAATTACATGTAGTATATGAGCTTGGATAGTGCCTTTGGTAGTTTAACATCATTTGTAGTTCCATTGACATGTGTGTGTCCGAGTGTACAAACTTTATAAATTCATTGCAGAGACACAAGCACAACTATACAGAGAGAGAGAGAGAGAGAGAGAGAGAGAGAGAGAGAGAGAGAGAGAGACATGCAATTGTTATGTGCAACAAGTTGTAATGATTTTGAGATTTTCCGATAACTTCGCCTGTGTATGGTCGGCAAAGTTTTTAATTTGCAAAAATGGTCAAGCTGGTTTGACATGACGTAATTTAAATAAGCACTTTTAAAAGAAACGAAATAGATCAGACGTGATTGGTAAAAATCATTAAATTTCAAGCAGCCTTTTCAAAAATGTACTTAGAAGCATGTTATAGAAATTGGCCCTATTATTTAAAAATCATTAATAAATTATTTCTAAATTGGTAAAAAGTATTTTACCGATTTGATATGTCATCAATAAAATAAATGGTAGATTGCCTGATTTTTCAAAAATTGTCCAATAAATTACAAATCAATAACTTAGTTTCAATTTCCGAAATTTGTAAACATCACTTAATAAAGGGCATCATTATAAATAATAAAGGTCATGGCCCCTAATAATCGCGTGTCACGGACATGACAGTTTATCAAACACATTTTATCAAAGGTGCTAGATTTATAATTGGAGTTATTTTAACAATTCGCAATAATTTTTCGCGAATCGAATTAAAAAATTATAGAAGATCGATAAAAAAATATTTAAATTTAGATTCTTAGAATATAGATTTACTAATTTTGGAGCAATGCAGTAGATAAGATTTTCCAAGTGTCCAGGAATAAAACTCAAATTTCGTTCTCACGAATCTACCCTTCAAATTTTCACATTGTTGGCGTACCGTGTCACTTCATCACAACGAACACAAAAAAACACAGGTATTAAACAGCTACTCGATGTTTAGGTTCAACATAAGACAAACATGTAGCAAGTAACTAAGTATACAATTCACTAATTCAGTGTTAAAACAGCTGTTTATCATCACAAATCAGATAAATTCATGCAAGATCCCACTTTGCGATGCTCTTTCTGGAACCAATCATGTTGTATTTTCAAATAGCGTAATCAGGTCTCGTAATAGCTGTATTTTTGTTCTTTTTTCACAAAAGTAATATCTTATTTTGATATACACAATTAATGTCTGTTTTTAGTAACTTCAAATTTTAGAAATATTGATAACTTAACATAATAGTTACGTATTGATTATGAATTTTTTTTTTTCTCTCATAAAAATTCGATGACTGGACATAATAATTAGATATTGAATTTGAAACCTTTTTTTCACTCATGACAAATGTTGAACACTATATATTTAAATTAGAGGATACTTCTAACGGTTCGAGATTTTTGAAAAATCTAATAATCCGAATATAAAGTTCATGACGTCAAAAAATTGATAATTAATTTTAGCAATTTTAATATATAATCCTTTATGAAGTATATCAAGTATATGACAATCATGACGACCCTATACTTTATACTTACTAAATCTGTTTCACAATTTTTTTTTTGTTAATTCCACACACTCACACATCCATCATAATTTTGACAAAGTTTGAATTTTCAATATCTTGTAAGGGATGATATTTTGTAAAATGATCGAAAAAAATAAGAGATATCAAATTCACACTAGAACACACGCACCTTGTCATTTTGACTATTTTACTTGTAAAAGTTATAACCTAAAATTCGCCGCAGAAAAAATAGTTTCCACTGTTTTTTCACTTGCGAATCTTGGCGTATACTATCTTTTTAAACTCGTATAGGTCCCATTACTATTTACTACAGCATCTTCAGCTTTAAAAGTCGGTAAAAATACAGTATGAACATCTACTAAATACAGTATGCACATCTACTACTTTGTCCTTGCACTTATGTGCAGAACTGTACTCACTCCATCGTAGTACATGTTTACTGTTTGCACGTATTTTAAGACTCTTATAAGGTGTAGTTTTATAATTTTAAAATTTTTTTAATAAAAATTTAAATATTAAATTTTTATTCAAATTTTTTTTTAAATTATAAAACTATACTTTAAATTCGTTTTAAAAATCATGTCATAAAGTAATGTATAGAATTCAATGGTACCGAGGGAGTATAGTGTAGTGATATTTTTATTTTTTATACCCACATGTTTTTGTTTTAAATGTTTCAGTACTATAATTTTGAAATCGATGAAAACTACTGTCACAAGCGATCTGTCTGACTATGGGTTGAATGATTCCATATTTCTGTGTTCAAAGTTCTGTCGAAGCTACGACTTGCTTTCTTCTAGGCTAATTTATGACATCTTTACAATTTTGAAGATAAATTGCAAATAACCAAATCCTTCGGATTCAAAACTGCTAACACTGCATAATTTAGTACTCCCTCCATGCTGTTGAATGGTTAGATTGGATATGAAGATTAAAAAAAAAAAAAAAAGTAAGAGAAGTGGATAAAGTAGCGAGATAGATATATTAATATTAGGTTAGTGTTGATAATGTAAATGTGAAGCAGCGAAATGAAAATGAGAGATAACGAGATGAAGAAGAAGCTTTGAATCAACTAAAACAAAACATTTCTTGATATTCAACCCATGAAGATAACTGTGATCTCTAATACAAATTGTAAGTGAAAAAGAAGAAGATGAAAAATACTAACTAAAAAATCTAACTTTCTATCTATGTGACTACATATACAGCTAGTGTGCAAGATGTGGTGTAACAGAATCGTAACAGAATTGCTGATGTGGGATCAGCTAAGCTGGACTTGAGCTGGCAGTGGTGACGTTGCAGTAGTAGCACCAACACCCCCCCTCAAGTTAGGCATATCATGTGACTGAGGAGCATGAAATCCTAACTTGAGAAGAAGCTGTCTGAAATGTGGAGATGGTAGAATCTTAGTGAACATATCGGCAAGCTGACATTGTGTAGGCAAATATGTGAGCTGAATCAAGCCTTCTAACACTTTGCCACGAGTAAAATGACAATCAATTTCTATGTGCTTTGTACGCTCATGGAATACAGGATTTTTAGCTATATGGATGCCAGATTGGTTATCACAATATAAAGTAACTGGTGTAAGTCCTGAAACTCCTAATTCCTCCAACAAACGAACCAGCCATGTTACTTCAGATGAAGCAGCAGCCATGACCCTATACTCTGCTTCAGATGATGATCTGGAAATGGTGCTTTGTTTCTTGGATTTCCAAGAAACCGGGGAATTACCCAACAAAAGTACATATCCTATAATATATTTCCTGGAATCAGGACACGCAGCCCAATCGGAATCAGTAAAGGCTTGAAGTTTAATTTCAGCATTTGCCTTAAGTAGAATACCTTGTCCAACAGAATGAGCCACATATCTTAAAGTATGTGTTAAAGCAGCAAAGTGAGAAGTACATGGGCGATGCATGAATTGACTAAGAGACTGAACAACATAAGCTAAATCAGGACGGGTAGTAGTAAGAAAATTTATTTGCCTACCAAAGATCTGTAAATATCTGGATTTGACAAAGGTTCTCCATCATCAGCTAATAACTTCAAATTCAAAGGCAAAGAAGTAGTAGCCTTCCTTGTGAGATCAACATCACTACTATCAAGTAATTCATGAGTAAACTTTTTCTGACTTAAGAAAATCCCAGTTTAAAGATAGTTGACTTCTATACCAAGAAAAAAACTTAACCTGCCAAGGTCTTTAATACCAAATGTCTGATGCAAGAAAGATTTGAGACCTGAGATAGCTTCTTGATCTGTACCAGTTAGAATAACATCATTTACGTAAACCGCTGCAATACAAATGAGTCCATTACGTTTCTAACATAAAGGCTATAATCATTCTTCGACTGAACAAAACCTTCAAGAATAAGAGTATGAGTTAGCTTAGAGTGCCATTATCTGGAAGCCTGTTTGAGGCCATAAATCGATTTTTTAAGCTTGCATACTTTGTTGAAAGGATTGTGAACTCCTTCTGGCACTTTCATGTACACTTCCTCGAATAAATCTCCGTGTAAAAATGCACTGTTCACATCAAGTTGATGAACAATCCAGTTGAAAGAAGCAACAACAACAAGAATACATCTAATAGTAGCCATTTTGACCACAGGAGAAAACGTCTCCTCATAATCAACACCGTATTTCTGATTGAAACCCTTAGCAACTAAACGAGCCTTGCACCTTTCTAACGACCCATCTGCTTTAAGTTTTACCTTATACACCCATTTCGACCCAATAGCCCTTTTTTCTTTTGGCAAATCAACTAACTCCAGGTGTTATTATTCGACAATGCAGCCAGTCCTTTATCCATGGCTTCGATCCAAAGTGGATTCTGAGATGCTTCTGAATATGAACTAGGTTTCACTAAATCATATACTTTGGAAATAAAGCATTGTTTTTCACTAGGAAGGTCAGAAAACTGAACTAAATTGCACCAATGTGCAGTCTGTACTGCACTATTACAGTGAAAGTCTTTCAAATATTTTGGTGGTTTATGAATTCTAGTAGATTGTCTTATATGTGGTCTAGAAACAGTAGAATTTGTAATATCAGAGACTAAAGAAGAATCAATATTGATATGATCATTATTTACATGTTCATCAGATTCACAATTCTCAGAGATAGGAACTGTACTCGTGTCTACGGTACTAATATCAGAATTAAAAGGGAACATATTATATGAATCGTCTATTTGAATAGATTGAGTCACAGAGGGCAAATAAATTGTTGTTGGATAAGATGATTGAGGAGAATCAGTTTGAAATAAAAAACGAAAATGTTTCTCAAAGAAAGTAACATCTCTAGAAACGTTTATTTTATTTGTAGCAATGTCTAAAACTTTGTAGCCTTTACTTGGCATAGAATATCCCAAAAATACACCAGGAACAGCACGAGGGTGAAATTTTGTCCCATGAACTTTTGGAGTATTAACAAAGCATAAGCAACCGAATGCACGAAGGTGATCTAGAGCAGGAAGTTTATTATAGAGGTTGAAATACGGAGAAAAATTGTTAATGCTAGCTAAAGGCATTCGATTAATCAAATAAGTGGCACACAAAATGCACTCACCCCAGTATTGTAACGGAAGCTTTGATTGAAAAGATAAAGCACGAGCAGTCTCAAGCAAATGCGGTGTTTCAGTTCTACCACCCCATTTTGCTGGGGTGTGTATGCACAACTCTACTGCTGCAATATACCTTGTTACTGACAAAATGCTTTTAAATCACCTTCACAAAACTCTTTAGCATTATCAGATCTCATACTCTGAATTTTTGTTTTAAATTGAGTCTCAACATAAGAAGCAAATTTCAACAAGACAGAAACCACTTCAGATTTAGCCTTTAAAAGATGAACCCAAGTGAATCTACTGTAGTCATCAACCACAGTTAAAAACTGATTACACCCACTTGAAGTTTTTGTTTGATATGGTCCCCAAATATCTAAGTGAATCAATTCAAATACAGCAGATGTCTTGATACAACTAGAAGAAAAAGGTTTTCTAGTCTGTCTTGCAGCTGGGCAGACCTGACAAATGAACTGATTAGTACAATTTTTACTATCACATTGTGGTTTCACTAGCTTCAGTTGAGAGAAAGGAATGTGCCCCATCTGTAAATACCATAGCTGAGCTTCTTCAATAGCTGTGCAACATATATATTTGTCTCAGTTTTCTCCTCCGGTTCAGTATGGTACAATCCATTATGAAGACTACCAAGAAGCATATGATTCCTCTGTGAAAGGCCCTGAATATAGCACTTGTTATGTATAAACACCAACTGACAATTTAGGTCCTTACATAATCTCTTAACAGAAATCAAATTAAAGTCGAAATCAGGAACATAAAGTACATCTTAAAGTATTATGTCATTATGTAAAATCACATTTCCAATATGTGTAATTTGAACCTTTCTTCCATCTGGAACTGTAATGAATTTGCTATTACCAGTGACTGGCTTGTAGTCTTTGAACAAATCAATATTAGAGCAAATATGGTCTGTTGCTCCACTGTCTATAATCCAATCTTTATCAAATTTAGACATGAGACAGATATTACCTGCTAGAAGAGCATGAGATTCTTCATTTTGTTTGACAGAATTAAAAACCAGACTGTTGATGCTTGTTAAACATTTCCAGAAGTTGATTATACAGAGCATTAGAGAAACTAGATGAGCCTTCTTCCTTCACTAGATTAGTCTGAGCAACAGCTGCAATTTTCCTTTCTTTTAGTTTGAAACCTGGTGGGAAACCATGAATTTTAAAACACCTTTCCACAGAGTGACCAGGTATTTTGCAATGTGTACAGAAATACTGAGGTTTTCTTCCAGCAACGTTTGTTGAGATTCCACATGCAGATTTGTTAACAGATACAAAGTGATTTCTGTTGAATGTGTTCTGTGGCTTGAAATTCTTATTATCATTCCTTTTCTTAGAGAAACAAGCCAAAGACTCAGTCTGAATTGTTGCAGATGACAATTCTTTGTGTCTTTCTTCCTGAGCAAATAGCCTATAAGCATTAGTAATGCTTGGCATTGGATATTGCATTAAAATATTCCCTCTCACAGATGCAAATTCTTCATTCAGCTTCATCATAAATTGGATCATTCTTTGATCCTGCTGCATCTGATAGACTCTATGTTCCAGATTACAAGTACATTTCAGACATGTGCAAACAAGCAATGGATATGCATCATTCACAGCATCCCAAATATTTTTGATCTTAGTAAAGAATTCAGATATATTATATAAACCTTGATTCAATTCAGCTAACTGTTGCTCCAGTGAATAAACCTGTGTCATGGACGTATAGCCAAATCTCTCTTCTAACTCAATCCAAATCTCTCTCGCACTCTTGAGAAACAAAACACTCTTTGCTATAACATCATCTAGATTAAACAATAACCAAGCACATACCAAATCGTTACATCTTTCCCAAACTTTGAATTCAATCGCAGTAGATTCAGGTTTAGTTATACTACCATCAACAAAGCCAATCTTATTCTTAGCAGACAAACTCAACATCATCGAACGCTTCCAGTTATTAAATCCAGTGCCATTGAATTTAATAGATACTAACTGAGTAGTATTAGAGTCAGAAGGATGTATGAAATAAACGCTAGTAGGATCTTGATTACGAGGCAATGAAGCTCTAGATCTAGTCTCAGACATATTTGCTTACAGATAGCAAAAAGAAGCCAAAAAAATGCAAGAAATTTGACTTATATGAACAAGAATTAAGAACAAATCAAGAAAGAGATCAACAAAAACATCGATTCTCTGCGATTCTTTGTTGAATTCAAGATCAGTATTCAGCAATCAACAACAATGAAATGTTCAACAAGATAACGGAATGTCGAACAAATTCTGATAACAGTAATCTCAAAGTAAATGATGAATATAACGAGTTCACCTGAAAAACGATCGTCAAACAACCAAACAATCACTAATTATTAGATCCGATCGAAACTTGCTCTGATACCATGTTAATAATGCAAATGTGAAGCAGCGAAATGAAAATGAGAGAAAACCAGATGAAGAAGAAGCTATGAATCAACTAAAACAAAATATTTCTTGATATTCAACCCATGAAAATAGCTGTGATCTCTGATACAAATTGTAAGTGAAGAAGATGAAAAATACTAACTAACTAATCTAACTTTCTATATAGTGTGTAAGATGTGGTGTAACAGAATCGTAACAGAATCGCTGATGTGGCATCAGCTGAGCTGGACTTGAGCTGGCAGTGATGACGTTGCAGTAGAAGCACCAACAGTTAGCAAGACACATAAAAAATGTAACTCACCAACTTTACACAATATTAAATGTAAATTCCGTATCAAGTTTCAATTATTGGGATTATTAGACACTCAATTTAAGTAATTTTTCGCATTAGACAATATAAATATAATTTCAAAAAATTATGGCCGAGTAACAATTAACATCCCCCTAATTATTATGCACAGGATTCCTATTTAGTAATTAAACCATAAACTACTTAAATTTGTTGCAAGTGACAGGAATTTGCATTTTTTTACCCGAAATTGGGATGGGAAAATAAAAGGAGAACCTCAAAACTCAAATGATCGTATGAAATGAAGCCCAGACCATAATATCGCAAAATTTCCTAAATACACCAAGCCCAACAGTGGCCCATTTCTGTTTAAAACCTGCGTCTCGTTAGAAGTTAGGACTCCTGGTAATATCCCCATTTTCTTTATTCTTATCATATCATGTGTCTTTATTTTAAAGTTTATGTTTTAATGATCTGTTTTGTTGGTTTTTGGTTTTTTGATTTAATGTTGCTCATGATTCGTGGCTTATTTTAAAATTTTGTTTTTAGCTTTTAAACACTGTTTAGTGCAGCAGTTGAGTTTATAATGTTAAGTGTCTGATAAAATGCCCCTGAACAATGTTAAGTGCTTGATAAATGCCCATGAGAGAGATAGTTTCATACACTTGGCATTATAAGATTTTGTGCTGCCACTACATTGCCGAGTGCTTGGGAAATTTGCATGTTTTTATATTTTTCGGTGGGAAATTTGCAGGTTTTTAGATTTTTCGGTGAAGTACATTCTCCAGGGTGAAGTTTATTAACAAACACAGTTAATTAATTAATTTATATCGTAAGTATGGGTTATAGACTATAGTTAACTGTGGAATGCTGGGTTGGATTATAAAACAGTAGTGATTACTTGTAGGTTTTATTATCCAGAGTCTCTAGGAGAAAGCATGTTCACACATTGTGTTTTGCTTGCTTTGTAGGCCAGTAGAATATAGGGACAGAGTATCTCACACAGACTTCAGGAAGAACCTGTTTTCGACATCTCACTGTCTTTATAACTTTAAGTAGTTTATGGTTTTCAGAGAAGTTACTACCCTATTAGGATCACTTGCAACAAATTTGGTCCTATTTAGATATCTATGTAGTATTTTGGTTTTTGAGCTATGACTACCTTGTTATGTGTGGTGCTCTGATCTATAGGAAAAAAGTAGCCTAATCTGACAAGTTGTGTACTAACGTTCTCTGAATTCCCGTATTTTTTCCATATTAGTAGAACATGGAAAATGTAAATACGTGTAGATAGGTAGTTCTATGATCAATCGAACAAAAAATATAAGAGGGGCCATCCCTCTCTCATGAAATATATTATCTACGTGCATGGATGACAATTTCTAGCCATTATCCAAGTTTCTTATTTCAGTTGATAATCATTTCACTCATCGTTCATCTGAAGACCCCTCTTGTATTGTGGTTTCGAAACAAGTTGTTGCGTTCGATCATATTATTGCTTAAATTCAGTGAGTTGATGTGTGCAGTTTGTAGTGAGTATTGTTTCTGATGGCAATATGAAGAGATAAATTTATTCCTTAATGTTCTTATATACAATTGTATTTGCTGGCATTGTGTATTTTTTGCTGGCAAATATTCAAAGAGGTTTTTTTTGGGCACTGGACTCAATTATTTCTTGATATTTGTGGCCTATTGTTTAGATAACATAACTTCAGATTTTGGATATCTAGGAACAGGATCACGCTTTTCAAAGTGAGTTTGCATGCATACAATTGTTGTAAACTCTTGTCATAACTAAAGCTCACTGGTCACAGGATCAAGAGGACCGCCTTACTGATTCACCCAGTTGCATTCGTTTTTCAATGAAAATGTTGAAGCAACAACTCTCCACTATTGCTTCCAAAGTCACAGCTCCAGTAATTAGCACTAAACTTTTGGCATTGGCTACAAGCCAAGTGATGCATATTAATATCATCTGTAATTGTCATTGCATGTCAAATTATTCAAGTTTGATTCAGGCCTGCTTGCATTGAAGCAGTTTTCTGGTAGTGACCTTGTTACCTGAAATGTTTTCTTGAAACGGGAACCATAATAGTTTCTGAACTATTAAAAAAGTGGTTACAGGATTTGAGTTAAAAGTGTTTGCTTAAAGTGGATATCAAAATTCCGAAAGTAATACAGAAGTTTGTTCTCTTAAATATTTTAATCTTGCCGGGCATTAGCTTCCGTGAAACAATTACGTTTCTTCAATCTGCATACGCGACAATGAAATTGTTTAAGTAAGCTCTTCTATGGAGTGCCCTAGCACGCAGGGAATTCTTCTCAAATCAGCTCTGAAGCTAGTATGTTGGAAGTTAGATCTGATTCTTCTGCAAATAACTCATGCAATAGAGGTAGGATTTTCAAATGGGCAAAATTGATCAAGTAATAGCTCATGGCCATAATTTGCCATCTCCAAGACATCCGACGCCTCTGAAGGTGCCCCAATCGAACTCCTGGAGGAAGCCAAGATCCTTTTGCTTTTGATGAAGGTGATTTTGGACCATCCAAGTGATATTTACTACACAGGAAGCTAAGTGCATCTCGGAATAGCAGATGAAGAGCATAAAAGTGTATGCCAATCTCACTTGAGTTTAGGCCATCAAGAATTGAGTAGCATGGAAAATCAACATTCCTCTCAAAGCTCTCTTCAGGCCTCTTATTCTTCTGCTTTGGACGAATACAAGTCCAGCCTTCTGTCAAATTGCCTTCTTAGAACTGTATGTGCTGCCCCTAAATTTTCGAAGTTTTAGCATTCGTTTTCTTTTACTCATCTTATTGTACAGTATACAAATTTGAAACTCGTGAAAGTTTTTCACTTTAGTAATGTTAATCTGATTACGGCTCTTGAACTTTTAAGAAAAGGACTCATAGGTTAGTCATTTTAATACCATGCAAGAAGATGTATTTAAATCCCAAACTTACTACTGGTACTGACGGCTTAAGTGATAGTATTAATAGGCCATGGGATTGTTTAATAGATCAGGTATCATAAATTTGTCAATTTTGGTTTATTTTTTTTTGTCAAGAATGACTTATTCGTTCATAGATAGTCTCGGAATATAACACCAGTAGAGAGGGTCTCTTTCATTCAAGAAAGTTTAATTTGTTAATATTGGTATTGAATAGTTTAATTGTCCTATTCCACTTTTGTTTGTATTCTTCAGTGGTATTCTTAAATTGATATTCTTTTTATTTAGTTTGTAATCTGAACACTTGAGAACTCATGAAACTTTATCTGCAGATCGTATTGAAATTAACTAATGATAAATGAAACTTTAGGTGATGAATTATATTTTGAGGGATTAACCAAAACAATGAAATCCTTTTATGATTTATTCTTTAGGTGTTGTATAGTCTACGAGCAAGTCCAGGCTAGACTCCCGGGAAGAATTATAGTAATACAAAATAATTATAATCATTGTTATAATTCGACATCAAAAAATATTTTTTACTACTAAAATAGAACTTCAACTTCAATATTATTTACAGTTTACAACAAAATATTTTCAAATTTACTTAAATTTTGTTTCTCTACCCTAAATTTTATTTAAACACACTAACATGCATTTCATTTATATTTATTTGATGATGTATCCTTAATTTCAAATTTAGAACAAAAAAAATGTAATTATGCATATTTACACCTAAATATAGGACCGCTTTGGAGTTATGTTTTTTAGCATTTAACTCCAAATTTCAGAAATAGAACCACCTTATTGCAGCTTGCACTGATTTAGTTTTCCACTTTGATTTGCTATCAAGCTTCTGCAACAGTTCGGATTTTTTTTTGGTTAAAAATTAACCTCCCTATTGAGTCTTGACCGTGATCAAATTATATTACATAGATGCTTTCTTTTGCTGAAAAATGATTTGCCTTCCAAGTCCTCACTCTGTATATTTTATTATTTTTCCCTACTACTATTTTAGTATTATTTGGTGCAATTATTGTTGGATTTGCTGTTAGCTGAAAACAGGCTTTACTGTCCAACTCAATATTCAATCTTTTCATACTACTTTTTAATAGACTAGCAATTGCGAAATTATATTTTTCAAGATATGCATGAACTCGAAAAATTGATTTCTTTTTACAAGATTATGTCTTGCATTTATCATATTGTGTAACCTCCAAGTCAGGACTGAGATTGAGCTTCCATTATCATGATGTCCTGTTTAGGAATAGATAACACCTAGCAGTTCACTTGCTTGGAATGAAAGCGAGGTTATAAATACATAAAAATTATGAATACGTGTCCACAAGCTAGTACAAATTCAATTCATTCTCCAAGGAAGCTCATCTCATTCCCTCAGTCCAAAGTGAGGGTTAGTTATTTTTAATCAAGCAGAGAATATCAAATTCATTCTCCACGGAAGCTCATCTCATTCCCTCAGTCCAAAGTGAGGGTTAGTTATTTTTAATCAAGCAGAGAATATCACATCATGATAACAGGAAAATCATTTTCCTCCAATTTACATCATCGAACTAAGATTATCTTCCCAATATGAATGCTGCTTTCCATGATGCTGTGAGCTTCTGCTGCTGCAGCTAATGGTAGATATTTATAGACCACAGGTTTTACCTTGCCAGCTGCTATTGCCGGCCAAACGTTCTTTTCCACTTCACTCACAATCAGAGCTTTGTTTTCCACGCTTCGGCCTCGCAAACCAGCAGCTGCAGATAGCGCGAGGATATCAATTACTTGTTTGAAATTTTACCAGTTGTTAAAACGACTTTCTCTCCTACACGAGAGTCAGTCATATGTCATTGAAGTCTGTTAATACAAAAAGAGTGCACATTGATCGGTGTTACAGTGGAACTATGTTATCCAACTTGAGCACATGCTCATTTTGTGTGATCCATTAACTGAGAAGTTAACTCTTTTGTGTAAAAGAAACTGGGCTGTAATACCTCGTGACAGATGGAGCAAGCAACACAATCAAATCTAAAAGGTTGCAAATGATAAAGCCATGTATAAATAAAAGGTCCATTATCAGCTTGCAAAATGCATGAAGAAAGCATATTGGCAACATACCCTGAACTGTGAGGCGTTTTGCCAACAAACTAACAAGGTTTACTTGTGTTACTACTCCACCCATAAAGCCAATAATGAAAAGTCTGCCATCAATATTTAAGCTGTCCAGATTTTTTTGCAAGTAGGGTCCTCCAACGTTATCAAGTATAACATCAACACCTGTTACAAGAGAGATTTAAATTCTTTTATTGATCTCTCTTCAGGCAACAACATAATAAGTCACTTGATACTACGGTATGTTTGAAAATTCTGACCTTTCCCTCCTGTTTCTTCCTTAACTCGTGCAACAAAGTCTTCAGTCTTGTAATTAATGCACACATCAGCACCAAGATCCTTGCAAAATCTTAACTTCTCCTCATTTCCTAATGAACATAATTGTTTTAATGTGGAAGTGGGGTACAAATGTAAGACATATATGATTTCCCAAAAATAACGTTCTCTGATTACCTGCTGTGACAAATACTTTAACTCCTAGGTACTTGGCAATTTGAATGGCAAAAGTACCAATCCCGCTAGAACCTCCATGTACCTAATATATAAAGTACTCAGGTTTATAACAAGACAGAAAACAAAGTACAAATACAGTTACAGACACTATAAGAAATGGGATGGCTAATCTAGATAGACTGAATTTAGTCCGCTAATACAATGCTATTACAAGCCAATAATTGACGGTCAATCATTTTTTTTTCATAATGCATCTTTTAAAGTAGAGCATAGATAATCCTAAATTAAATACCCAATCTGAGAGGCAGGACAGTTCAATTAGGAAGAGAATTATCAATCCGGCCATCAGTTAATTACTAAAAAGATTCAACCATCATGCTTAGATTAATGTTAATATATCAAAAGACTTGTCGATGACCTTGCTAAGATCAGCCAAAAAGTTCCTCATATAAAACCATTGGCATTATGCTGCATGGTCGGGCAGCTTTACCTATTTTTCAATTTTTTTTTTGCTAAATACATATATTTTAATTTTAAGTAACATGATATGATAACAATTCTTTCAAAGCATTCGATATGGGAATAAGTTACCAGGAACGTCTCCCCTGGAGATAGCTTGCTCATCATAAACACTGTTGACCAAACAGTGCAAGCAACCTCCGGAAAACTAGAAGCATCTTTCAAAGAAACACCATGCGGAACAGGAAGAAGCTGTCCAGCTGGTACAGCCACTTTTTCAGCATACCCTCCTCCACTAAGAAGAGCACAGACCTGCAAAACAGAAATCTTATCACTACTTCACAACTTACTCTCTATACTTCCCATTCATACCAAGAAACTTTTTACCGATCATTGATCAAGACCCCCGAAAGTCATAAACTAGTACAAAAAACTAGTTGCTAGATAATTCAACACAAAACAAAGTACAGCTTCAAAAAATCACTGTTAACCAGAGCATATAAGAGGGCTATAAACTTTCCTCCACATATCTCTCATTGGTCTTCTTACAGCATTCCAACTAATTTAAACATGAAAAAATCAAATATTCTCAATTCAGCATATAATCAATTCACATATATGTAAACAACATTCAAAAACATTAAAGTCAACCTTTGATTAAAAATTCCAACTTTAAGATCAAAACAACATAATCAATCAAGAAAACCAAAACCCACTTCCCAAATCAATCATCAAACAACTACACATAAAAATATACAAACAAAACAACAAAATCAGATAAATAATTACCTGATCACCAATATTCCAACGTGTAACATTTTTACCAACAGACAGGATAGTTCCAGAACATTCAAGACCCAAGTAAGGACTAGCGCCTTTAGGTGGGGGATGAGCACCTTTTCTCTGAAGGGTATCTGCCCTGTTCACTGCAGTGGCTTCAACTTGGACCAAAACTTCATCATCTCCAATATGGGGTTCATCCACTTCTTTAATTTTCAACACTTCTGCTTCACCTGGGCTTGTTATCACTATTGCTTTCATTCTTGATTTTGCTGTCTTGGTTTGTTAGGTTGGATTTGGTTTGATGGGTTTAATGAAATAGGGGAAGTGAAGTCATCAAAGTGGGCTATGGTCTATGTACACGTCTATTTTGAGAGCCACACGAGTCTTTGAAAATTAAGTAAGTTGGAAAAATAATTAGTCAAATTATACGACTTTTTAAATACTTAACTAATTAATTATTACTAAAATTATAGATTATTTCACAATATATTCATGGCACGTATTTTTTTTTTTAAAAGCAGTGCTACATACCCTAAAAGTGTTTTGAAAAACATTCTCAAATGAATATATTGTGCTTTTATTTGTGAGACTTATATAAATGCATTATGAGTCCATATCATTTATGAAAAAATAGTCAATTATATAATGACAACTTAATATTCAGCAACTATTTTGAGTACTCTAATATCATTTATGAGAAAATAGTCAATTATATAATGACAACTTAATATTGAGCAACAATTTTGAGTACTGTAATATTTCTTTTTTTTTTTTATAAAACTTATCCCCTTTTTATTTAACGAGTCAGGCTTTTCGGCAAAAGAGCGAGCGATTCTTGATAAATATCGTGAAAGTTAGATGAATAATTTTTGCAAATAATATCGGGAGTCATTTCTTATGAAAATTTGTACTTGAAGAACAAAAGTTAAATAACATATATTCGTTTTCTAAAATAAATTGGAAAATATAATAAAAGAATATAGAAAATGAGATCGATTTAACTTAACAATTAACAAGAAGGAGTTAAGCTTGGAATTTCATGTTAGTCACTGATCTTGCTACCACAATGCAATTCTCTCGCTCTGATTTCAAGAAGCGGTTCGTATATATCATGATCCATTGCATGTCGACAAAAAAATACCCCGATAAATATTTCTTCCGTTTCAAAATAGACATGCACTTTTAAAAAATCACACATATTAAGAAATGTGATGAAAAAAGTTGTAATAATTGCATTAATTGAGTATAATATATGACATATAGTTGATCTTGGAAATATAAATTAAAGATATATGAAATAAATTAATTTTGAAAATATAAACTTTAATTGAAAGTTGAAGTGGACAACTAATACGAAACAAATTTTTTTCCTTAAAATGTATATGTATTTTAAAAAGGAAGGAGTATTAAATTTTAAAAATCCAAGGTGCAATAATTGATACACTCAATCATGAAGTTTAGTGGACTGGTGGACCTATCTAGAGTCCAGCATTGCATGGGCCAAAGAAATCCACTTAATAGGGATATCATTTACTGTATGAACGAGAGAAATTGTTAAAAGTAATATTTTTTTAATTAAAATTAACAAAAATAACAATTTTGGGATGTGTTGGTTGTTTCTAACGATTGGAATACGCATTTGTGAATGGAGTATTTTATTTTGTATATGATACGCATTTGGTAAATGAATATCTCAAAAAAAAATTATTTTTTTTCTATGATAAGCATTTGTCAAATATCCCATATGTGATACCCAAATGACAAATGTGTATCACATATAAAAAAATTAAAAAATTATTGATACCCAACTCAAGAATGTGTAATATGAATACCCAGTTAAAATTCGTCATCCCAACTGAAAATGAATATTTTCACTAACATCAATCAAAAAATGGGTATTTTTATGAGTACACTGTAGATTAAGTAGGGTCATAATTTGATTCCATAATTGTAGCGACCCGATGTTTTGGTTATCTACTGTGAAGATGTAAGAATAAAAAGCATAAAATTAATACAAGAGTGCTGGGGATTCTTTCAAAAATGTGGTACTACGATGCTTCGCAAGTATAGTAATTGGTTTAACAAAATGATTTATATTAGTGTTCGGTAGTTAAATAGGGGTTTGATTTTAAAAAGATAATTTTGAATTTTTTTTTTTTTTGAAATTTCATGATTGTCCCTGTGTAATAATACTTAAAAATTTTATTTACCGAACAATTTTATTTAGAAAACAGCACACTCGATCTACCGATGAGGGCCTGTATATTATTATATGTAGAATACATAGTTCTAATACAAAAGTTAAAAATAATTGAAAAAATGGAATATACTCAACTACGAATAAATCTTTTTAAAGTAAAAAGTACAAAAATAAGATAATTTCTGCCCCTACTCCTGCCTGGTCACTTTCCTAATGGTTTGAAGCAATAAAATCAGATGATATACTTATAAATTATAATATACTTACACATGACATATCTTACAATGGCCTCTGCAGGTTTTGCTGCAAAATTCCCACAAGCCCAGTTCCCAAAATCAACAAACAATACTTCTACTTCTCCACCCAATCATTTCATACTAAAAACACAACATTTTTTAAGCCCCCCATTTTCTTGGAAACCTCATCAAAGATTTGTCTGTTTGTTGTCCAAATGTAGTAAAAATAATGTAATTGAATTAGATGAAGAGGGTCAACATTTGGTGGAGGTGTCAACATTTTCAGACACTGGTTTGTACTCGAGAGAATTGGGAGTTGGTGTTAGAGCTGTTCATATGGCTTGTTTGCTTTGTCAGAAAATTCAAGATGCTTTGGTTTTGGAAAGAAATGAACATGTCAGCTCTAAGGATGACAATTCTCCTGTCACAATTGCAGGTTACTTATTCCTTTCTTGAATTTTTAATGCATTTTCTTGGTTTCGGTTGTTGTAAATGGAATTCTTGAACTTGGGATAATGTACTTTTTTTATGGAGTCTAGTTACGAGTGAGACATATCGGATATGTTTAAAAGTCGCTAGTTTTTACGGAAACAGTGTCTTACTCTTTTGAAGAGTGTATAGTATAAGGTCATCCCAACCATACTGAGACACTTTTGAGTGGCATAGGGCATATGTTGTTTTTTTTTTCTTTTTAATTGAGTTCTTGCATTGGTAACTTCAGTGTTTTAGTGCTAAAGTGAACATAAATCTTCTATGATGCTTTTATTGTTTACAGTTTCAATGTAGAATTTTTTAAGACCGTAAGATGCTGAGAAGGGCTCAGTTAGGATGTGGAGCATGCTCACTTTTAGCTAATTTTCAGCTAGTAAGGATGTAGACTAGTATATGTTATCAAATGTATCTTGTGGGTGGTGGTGGAGTAGTGTAATTCTCAGCTGGACTTGAATTGTTGCAGCAGATTATTTCACAGTTTTAGGTTTACCAGATTGTCCGTAATCATACTTGCAAAACCTGACTGTCCCTTTTTGCTAATTTTATTTATAATATTACTTCAGTGTTTACTATTATTTGCCACTATACTAGTGGAATTTTCACACACAAAAGCCAACTCTCTCCATATGCAGTGGGTAGGTGATTGGCTTAATTGAAGGGAGAGAATGATTATATAACAGAAACAGGGCATACTAGGTTAGAAAGAGTAGGAAACATATGCTTTTATGCAAGTAATTCTTGTTGTTCAGAATTGGATACAAATGTAGTGATATATCAGTGATTAAATTTGTATTCTTTGAGGAGTACGCCCTGTTCTTAGTTCCGTTGCTACTATTCAACTGAGCAATATAATATTAGTTAAGTCAGTCTTGAGAATGAATGCTATCATCAGTCTTGGTACTAGCAAGTAGGATAATTTGAAACATTGATAATCATTTGAGTGCACAATTTGATACTCCATGTATTTAAGTTAGTATTGGTGTTACCTTGCTGTATAAGTGGCCATGTGAAAGTTTATGAAAATTAAAACTAGGATGGTATTGCAAAGCTATGTTTTTTATGTGAAGTATCAACTATCTAGGCCAACAAGAAGTGTGTACAACAAGGTTTTTAATAATTTTTTATCATATTGTTTAGAATCACAAGTACACATTTAGCTTGATAATTTAACTGTTCAAAAAAAATTTAGAAATATTAATGAATAAAATTGTTCAATACTTACCTATAATAAACTACATGACTTCAAGTAAAATCGTGTATTCTGACCGTGTGTCGTTAACAGATTGGAGTGTTCAAGCTACTGTTAGTTGGGTGCTCTCTGAGGCTTTTGGAAGTGATAATGTATCAATTGTTGCTGAAGAAGATGTACAGGTGCTTTCTAAGTCAAATTCTACTGGTCTGCTAGAAGCTGTTGTCAAGACAGTAAATACCTGTCTGGCTGAAGCACCCCGATTTGGACTTAAAGCTCCACTTTCTGCTCTGCATCCAAAGGAAGTTCTTGAGGCTATTGGTCGTTGCAATTCAACAGGTGGCCACACTGGAAGATTTTGGGTACTGGATCCAGTTGATGGCACGTTGGGGTTTGTACGTGGGGATCAATATGCTGTTGCTTTAGCACTAATAGAAGACGGTGAGGTTGTGTTGGGAGTTCTTGGTTGCCCAAATTATCCAATGAGGAAGGAACTCCTAAGCTATCAAAATGGTAACCAGAAAACTATAACTCCACCAACATCTGACACCGGGGATAAAGGTTGTGTTATGTATGCAAGGAGAGGTATCCACACATCTTGGATGCAGCCACTATTATGTGGAGACGAGACATTTGTGTGGCCAAACTCTGCAAGAAAAATTCAAGTGTCTCCTATTGATGATCCGGAATTGGCAACATTTTGTGAACCAGTTGAAAAGGCAAATTCAAGTCATTCCTTCACAGCCGGGCTAGCTTATAGTGTTGGGCTCAGGTGAATATATATAAATATATCTAGTTTATCTCTCTAAGATTCTCTAGTGTGACCTAAAAAAATTAAATGATTTCAGAATTTAATTTACTTGCAATCATTGTCCATATTGATAAAGAGTGATATCCATAAAGATAAGATGCACAATGATTTGGACTGTGCAAATATTTTAAAGCCCTAACATTGTTCTGATAAAAAGATTGTTGTAGAGTCTGGATATTCAACAAGTGACTCAAAAGGTCATACATTATCTTGACTGCAGGAACAAGCCATTACGTGTATACAGCATGGTGAAGTATGCAGCCATAGCTCGTGGCGATGCCGAAATTTTTATGAAGTTTGCTCGGGCTGGCTACAAGGAGAAAATATGGGACCACGCAGCTGCTGTTGTTATCATCGAAGAAGCAGGTGGACTTGTGACCGATGCTGGAGGCCATCAACTTGATTTTTCAAAAGGTATATATCTTGAAGGACTTGATCGAGGTATAATTGCTTGTGCTGGCTCCAAACTACACGAGACTCTCATCACTGCTGTTGATGCTAGTTGGAATTCCTCTAGCCTGTGATATTCACTATACGCACTTAAATCCTATAAGGTAAACCTGTACTACAATATGCTGTTTTTGAACTAAAAAAAACATATAGGTGTAAGAGAAAGCATCATTCTTTATAACCTATCTCAGGCATCATAGTTTTGTTGGAAGCAGTTGCCTTCTCTATTATACTATCTGATGTAAATCTTAGAAAACAAAGAGGAGTATCATGTTGAAGATCAAACTTCCACGTGCTTGACGAAACATGTAAAACCAAAGCATTAAGAATTAGAAATAGCTTTATTCATTGCTTCAATTATTTCACTTAGTCTTAACTTTTCCCAGTTGATCTACTCTGGTTTACTAATCGCTAGTAGTCTGTCAAAAACAACATTAAGAATTAGCAATAACTTTTACTTGGACTATTTCACTATCTTAGTTTTGTCTTTTCCCAGTTGATCTACTCTGGTGTACTAATCGCTAGTACTCTGTCAAAAGTGACATGTCATGCTTACTGAGTGTGCGTTTCAATATTGGAATCACCCTCATTCCTTAGCACGATATGACGATTTTAATTTTGTCAAGGATGAGTTTTCGTGAGTTTATGTATATTGAGTTTTTGCATATAAGTACACATGTTTAAACTTTAGTGTGCATATCCTTTTTCCTTCCCCAACCAATGTTGTTGAGATAAGACATGCTTGATTTTATTCTAGACACTGGTGGTACTCTATATTCAAAGCAGAGGATGGTAGTTGTGATTCATTTGATAATAGTATTGCATAATGTAATGTGGCTAATGGGACAGAGTATACATACTTTGATTTAGGATACTATATATGTAAGCTGATTGTGATGATAATAATGGCGCATGAATTTAAGTAATAGACCTACCTATCTGTACATTTGGACTTTAAATTTCCATTGTAGATTGAATGACCATTTAATTCAATTGTCGGCCCTCCCTCTCGAATGACCCTGTCTCTTAGCTAGTGGACTGGTGGTACACTGCAGTACAGGTACACATACACTTATACATGTTAAAAAAAATATCCAACACAACTTTTGAAAGAGGGTCTAAAATACCACAATATGTGTCATGCATCCACAAGATGCGCATTTCTTTAAGAAAGCTCTTATTATGCGGGTCAAGTCATCTATTTGACTTAAATGCGCATTATTTTGATGTGCAACACAACTCGGACAACTGTGCAAATGTGCTAGGCAATAGTTTGTGCATAAAGACACATTTCTGAATGTGTAACAGTTGTGCAGGTCCTGAAAAGCCATGCATGTGTTGGCTTGCGTCTATGCGATACACAAGTTCTACCTTGTCTGTGGTATTATGGGTTTTTCTTTGAAATTGTTATGTTCTGGAGATAATTTATAATGTATTTTGGACCAAAATTCTACACACACATAAACAGAAGCATACACATAATGAGATGATAAATATGTACTCTGTAGATATTCAAGTCACCGTGTCTTACAAGATGTTTGCGTGCAGATACAATGAGATGATACATTTGTAGATAGTTGAGTCACCGTCATCTTGTAAATCTGTGAACGTGAATACTGTTATGTGTCGCTTTTGAACACCTAATAGGGGAGACTTCGTCACATAATTATATTATCAGACCAAGTAGTCTGTATTTGCACTCCCTCCCTAACTAATCTCTACTACATTTTCATCATTTAATTATGGTACAAGAAGTGAGAGATCTAAACGGTTGATTGTCTACTTGATCAAGCTGTACTATGCAAAAGACTTGTAATACGGTGTGGGAAAGGTCCGATATAATTCTACTCTCTCGGCTCGTACTCACTGCAAAAACCCTCTAACACGGCATGAGAAAAGTCCGATATGAAAAGGGGTTCGATGTGCTATAACCGGCCACTTGTTTGCATGAGATCGAACACCTATGGTGTAAATCTGGTGGATTGAGAGATAGACAACCATATGGTTAGCCTCTGTCACAAAGGAGACGAGGTCTAATTAAAGCTCCAACAACCGGCTTTGACCTTTTTATCTCTAATAACATCGTATTATTTCTCTCCTTCACATTTGTGATCGTATGATTTATAAGTGATTATCAAACTTTTGACCTGTTACTAATGATGAGGTATACAAGCCAATGCTTATGATTTATTGTGCCTTGAATACAAAAACTAAGATCCATGGTCCCCCATTGGAGCATCATACCTATAAATCAGGAGAATTCTTATTTATGTCCCCTGCCGCTCACAATTTAGCTATACACTAGTGCACACCCATTAGCCGAAGTACAAGTGAGAATATGTGATAATCTTATCTTAAACGGGATTGAGTTTGTAGGTGATCTTTTATTTTAAGAAAATGCTTCAAAATTGGGTATAAATTTTTTCATAAAATGACTTTAAATTTTAATTGGAATTGGAATGAGCCACGTTTATATAAATAGCACCAATTAAAATATCAAATCTCAATTGTTATGTTATTTTGCAAAATTTGGTATGTGCAAAATTTTGTACTACATGTACCACTACTATTTATTTTACATGCAATTGAGTTTATGTACATGATATTTTTATTTTAAATGAGTTTCTAAAGAAATTCACTGCCAAAAGGTTTTCAATCCACTCAAACTTTATGGATGTAGAAATTATATAAATATAAGTAAATGTATATGTTTTTTAATTCTAACGATGATTTATGAAATTACTCATATATATGTTCATTTTTAAAAAATTACGCATACTAACAAAAGTAAATGTGGAATCAGTAATAAAACATTTATACTTTTATTAATATTAATTACATTAATTAGATATAAATTATAAAAAGGGGGTTGATATTAAGAATATAAATATATGAAATAGAGTTAATTTTGAAAATATAAATTATGGGATAGTGTAATGGAACAATTTTTTTAATGAGCATATTAATTTTTGTCAAAAATGGAAGGAACTGACGAGTAAAATATACTCGAGCTTAACTTCAAGATTAACGTGTGTATTGACTGTGGACACATAAGCATGTGTATTAAGTACAGTACATCCTACTTTCCTCCCTCATATTCAAGCTCCTTCAACTGTCATCCAATTCTTTCTCTCTCGATCTACACATTTCATAAATGCCATCTCTCTCTCCTGCTCAGCTACTTGTATTTATATATACTTCTCATCTCCCCTCATATTTAGTTTATATCACCTAAACAAACATTATGAACAACTCTAGGATCATATCTGTATTCTCTCTCTTTCTCATCCTCATCTTCCTTTCTCTCTCAACCCTACCTGGATCCGCTTCCAGGGCCCCTCCAAAGCCTGGTAGCAGCAGCGGCAACACTGGTGCTGGTGGCACCTTCCCTGGTGTAGGAGGTTACGGATTCCCTGGTAACCTACCACCCGCATTTCGTGGAATAATTGGTACCGGAGGTTCTGGAGGTTGGGGTGGTGGCTACGGTGGTCCTAGTGGTGGCTCTGGAAGTGGAGGAGTGATAAGGCCTGTTGTGACATGTAAAATAAAGGGTCCTTGTTACGGGAAGAAGCTGAGGTGTCCTGCTAAGTGTTTTACTTCCTGGAGTAGATCCGGTAAGGGGTATGGTGGTGGCGGCGGCGGCGGTGGATGTAGTATGGACTGCAAGAAGAAGTGTACTGCTTCTTGCTCAACTTAGTAAGCTAGTGGTGGACACTGGACAGTGGGACAACTCTCCAGGAGAGTAACACAGTGGTACCACTAAAGACATGTATTCGCATATGTGTGTGAAATATTAGGTCATGTTTTGACCTTTGTCTGTAATATATGATGTGAGCTAGTATATGACCCTAAATGGATGGGTACCTAGTACCTACCATTAAGTTTTAGTGTTGAAGATGTTTATGTCTCCATCCCAGTGTCTTTGCGTTTGTGTTTCAACATCTTGTAATTTACAGTACTGTTTGCAATAATCAACATATCTTAATATATGAGAAATCAAGAGCACTCGTTTAGTTTATGAGAAATCAAGAGTACTAGTACTTTGAAAGTGCATTATGTGTAGCCCTGATTAGGTTGATTTGAGTGCTTGTCTTCCCTTTATCTAATTGGTGGACCCTATAAAATAAAGAGTAGTAGTATAATTGTTTTAGACGACCTCTTAACAAACATGATCGCCCTTTAATTATCACCTCAATAGTTTTGGGTCCTCCCTCAAGTTTACAACTTTGGTCCTAGTACTAACATGGATATTATCCATCCACTTTAGAATAGAACGATAAACCAATTCACACTAACAAATCAATCTTCACGATCTTCACTTTAGTGCTTTGAAAATATAAAACGTCTAACAAATGAGAATACTGACCAACATCTAAAACGTCCAACAATAAGGAATGGAGGGAGTAGTATGTAAGAACTGATAGTCACACAAAATAAGCTTAATTAATTTGGTAATTGTTGCTATTCTTCAATATAATCTACTATGGTGAACTTTCATATTACATTTTAAATTAGATTCTTTTAGTGGTTACGGTTAGTAGTGCTTATGGATCAATTCATGATAACAATGCCAATGAACATTTAAACGATGTCTCAAGATTCTGGAAAAAAGATATGGAACCTGAAACTTCCCCCAAAAAGATATGGAACCTGAAACTTCCCCCAAATACTAAAACTTTTTCTAGAGGGCATTGACTGGTTGTCTACCTACGGAGCATCTTCAGTATAGAAGGGTTGCTGTTACTGCTCTTTGCCCAGTAAGTAATAACGAACAGGAGACAACAATACCTACGGAGCATCTTCAGTATAGAAGGGTTGCTGTTACTGCTCTTTGCCCAGTAAGTAATAACGAACAGGAGACAACAATACACTCCTTGGTCTCATGTCAATTTGCTAGACTATGTTGGAGTCACTCAGGTTACATGGTTAACATCCAGAATTGCACGAGCTTTACACATTGGATCACTATGGCTATCGACATGTATACGGGAGAAGTGCTAAAACTTATTGGCATGATATGTTGGTCAACTTGGAATAATAGAAATGAGATAGTGTGGAATCAGAAAGGAGAAGAATCTGGTCAGGTTGTAGAATCAACAAAGCTCATCTTAAACCAATGGAAGAGTGCTCAAGACAGGTCATTTGACAATTATCTTGGGTTTATGACCCAAGCAGATTGCAAAGAGCGCTGCGAACGTGGGTTAAGATCAATACTGATGCTGCATTATTCACAGACTCTAGTGGTTACAGTTTTTCCATGCTTGCTCGTGATCCATTGAGAGATGATTGAGGCAGTCTTGAGTTGCAGAAAGGGTATTGATCCTGAAATAGCAGAGGCTATTGGCATTAGGGAGGCATTAAGTTGGGAAGGGTAAACACTGGCCAGTTATTACAATACAATAGAAACAGATTGTCTAACTGTTGTTCAGGCAATTTGATGCTCAACTGTCACCTTGTAATATCTTGGAAGGGTGATTGATGAATGTAAGCTCTTGCTTTCTCAACTAAGTGAACTTAATATCTTTCGTTAAATTTTGTAAAATAATCCACGAACAAGGTGGCTCACCATTTAGCGAGACATCCTAGATAGCTGATCGTATTTGGAGATGGGGGATAGACACCCAAAATTTTCTTATGTATTGGTTGATGATTCGAAGGTTTAATGAAATTTCCATTTTTGTGGCAAAAGAAGATTCTTTTAGTGGCTGCTGAGTGCTGACAAAAAGAGCGGGCTATATATAACCCAATAAATATCTTGTTATGTGTTGAAGCCTTGAAGGGATTGATAAAAACGAAGCTGACTCCAAATCACAGTTAGGGGACGACACTCTATTTTTATTCGACGTGATGAGTTACGAATAGCTAACACATGCCAACTCGTCCACGGTCCGTCCACCAGCCTCTCCCTTCATATGAAAAAGTAGGACTCCCCTTAGTCCGTTTATCATCGTGAAGCAGTATTTGCAATCCATTTACATCCCCCAGCCTTGTTAATATGCATCTCCTTTTACGAGAGAAAATGCAGTGTTGGTTCATTACAAAACATTTCTGTTAAGAGCAAGTTCAACAATGTTATAATAAATACTTTATAAATATAATAAAAAATAATGTCATAGTAATTTAAGACTTGTTTTTTTGTGAATCAACCTTCCATCATTAATTTTAGATAAATGTGTTACAATAATCCTTCCATCAAATTAGAATGCATCTATTTAGTTAACTGTTAATCAACACATAACTGTCACACATATAGAGATGAATAATGCTAGGTACACAAAATTTACCCACCAAAGTTACTTGAAATTAAATTCTTTTATTGAGATCGAGCTCTCTGGAAACAGCATTCAACTTGCATGTAAAAGCCTTACGAATTCATGCTTTATATAGATGGACGACAAATTTGAAATATTGTGAAAGAAATGATAAAATATATACAGATACACAATAAAAATAAATCAACAAAATTTAAGAATTTTGGCTACAATTACGTTCTAAGCTGCGAAAAGTATCAATCAAGAACCTACAAATATTTGGTGGTGTTGATAAAACGAGCCGTTAAAGTAAATGAATTTTTCATATGAATAGTAGGAAAAAATACGCCTAATTAGTTCGTTTTATCAACTTCCTAACAGAATATATAGGAAAAGAGATTCAACAAACAGCAGTAATTGCAATCTGTTTATATCCTGCATTATTATCAAAATCTTTTCTGACACTCGGGTGAAGTATAGTAACATCATTATAGTTAATAGTTAATACATATCAGAGGTACAATATTTGCTGCAGAACCGTAACGCTACTAACATTCATCCCTACTAGATATGTATGCTCATGCATATTCTTACTCTTGTGGGTAAGAAACAGTCCAGAAAAATAAATCTGTGTGTGTGTGTGTGTTTATGTACGGTATAATTAATGTTTAATGCCCCATAGCTCTCCATACATCCTGGGCGACTATATAAATGCACACATGCACGTTCGGCGTTCCCACATTTCCTTGCCAATTTTTCAAAGCGCTATACTACTACTACTACTACTAGCTACTACACACAAACACAATGTACTCAAAGCCCATCTCCGTCATTTCGTTCATTTTCCTCATCTCCCTCGTCATTTCTCCTGAACCTGTTTCAGCTCACCTTACCCCACCGGCCCCTCAGATTAATGTTCAGTTGAGAACCTCGCCCCCAAACGTCCTTGGATATGGCATGCCGCCCCCCTCCCCCCCTGTTAATGTACTTCAGACAAGCACTGTAGTGAGTGGAGTACTGAACCTGAAACAGTACGTGACCTGTGTTGACACTGGACCCTGCCAGAGAAAACCTGTTTGGTGTCCTGATGATTGTGCCGTTGGATGTAAAGTGGATTGTACCAAGTGTTCGGCCTTTTGTCCTTCTTAGTAAGGGAATATAGGCATATATCCTAGCTACCTAGCTATGCATCTATCTCATATATATCTCTATATACCTACGATTATGTATGAAAATATCATGATATTGCTGTGTAACATACACGCATATGTTTGTTTGGCATCAGTTTTATCAATTAAACGGTTTAATATTTTATTACGTATGTATACGTGTCGGTGTGGCTTGGTACTTGTTTTTTTCCACTTAAATAATCGTACATGCGAACAACAAATTCGTCCTAGGTTACTTTATCTGTTAATTACGTCCATATAAAAATTAAAATAAATATAATCAGGCACGTATCTAGCGTGTGGCAGGGGTGCGGTCGCGCACCCCTTCATCAAACATCAGTTAAAATCGTTCCCCCTTGTTCTGAGATATGGCGCAGATATATATAGCCTGATAATCTATATATGATTCTTCCTCAAGGAAGAAGATGAATACTCCTGGACTTGGACAGTTGGACTGATTTTGGGCCTGTCTTGATTTTGGGCCTGATAATCTGATTTTTTAACTGTAAGGCCTTTTAATTATTGAATTGGACACTAGGTAATTGAACTCTGCCTTCTTCTCAGGTCTCAGCACTCGCCTGTTCTGTCTCCTCAGTCCTCCCTGCTCCACCATTGCTCTTCTATCTTCTTCTTACAACTTACAAGAATCTTGCTATCAACTATCAAGTTAAGATCTTGTTAAGGTATCACTTGTTTGAACTCTAAATTTTAAAGTCTTTAATATATATTATTTCGTCCCTGATTCAATTTTTAGTTGAGTTACTTGAGTATTTATAATTTTTGTAGAATTGCTATGCTATGGAACGTTATTTTGCTAAAATAACCAGAACTAGTGTTGGTTCGACAAGTACAACTACAAGTAGTGTGGCTTCTCCGGATCCAAATTTAAATCCGATTGTTGATAACGTTGAATTTACTTCGAATGATATAGAGAGTGATCCGGGATGTCGCAAACCGATTGAAACTTTCGATATCAAAATTAGAGATAATATTCGGCGAGCATATATCTGTAATGGACCTTGCCAACCAATTGGGCATGTTTTTCCTAAAAAACAAATGGGGGGAGATAATAGAACTTTTAGGGATGCTTGGTTTGAGGGCCTTGCCAACCAAGTGAACTCATTTTGTGAAAAATATTCAATTCCCATCATCGATATGGAAGCTAGTAGAAGAAAGGGAAGTCGATATTTACAATCGGGTGGTGAGATCGTAACTAATCATCATTTCTTTCGTATTGAGATCTTGTACGAGGTAACTTTTTAGTTCTATTTATTTATTAACTAAAGTTTTTCAATATGCATTTTATGCTCGTGTAATTTACCTTTTCTTTGTATTGATAAATTTTTAGGTGGTTGATTTGCTAAGACAAGAGATGGATAATCGTTTTCCTGAGACAAGTACTGAATTGCTCTCTTGTATTGCCTGTCTTAGTCCGAGATCATCTTTCACTTCATTCAATGTCGATAAGTTAGTTCATCTCGCTTATCTTTATCCTGATGATTTTAATTTAACCGAACTATTATTCATCCGACAAGAACTTGAAACATATATTCAAGATTTGAGAAAAGATGCACGATTCAAGTATCTTGATGATTTAGGAAATTTGGGGAAGAAATTGGTGGAAACCATGAAGCNCTCGATAGTCTCAGCTAAGTAGAAGTGAAGGTAGGCCACGTGATAACATGTATGTTAGAGCAAGTTCATATATAACACCACCCGTAGTATCCACCTAAACAGCTATTGCCCTGTGGGGCAAGAGTGTGCCAAATATATGTCATTTTTATCAAGAGCAAGCAACTTTACCTTTATACTAGCTAACAGATATTTTGGGCTTCTATAAGAAGATGAGACGATAAAACTTATCCAAATTAAACAGCGCTGTAAGCAAGTCATTTCAACCGCAAATCTGCCACCAGGAATCCTCCAAGTCGTCAATCCAACTACCTCATCATCCTAATTTCCCTCCAAGAAACAAATCACAAATTCCTCATCACGAGCCACACAAGAATACAATCCCAATGATAACAATGCTACACGCTTGGGAAGGTCTCAAAAATGTAATGGCTTGTTTCTCCCCCGAGATTTTATTATAATGCACTTGGGACAGACAAGAATTCCACAACTATCACATTCGAAAACGTAATTACACTCAGGCACGGATCTAGCGCGTGGCAGGGGTGCGGTCGCGCACCCCTTCATCAAACATCAGTTAAAATCGCTCCCCTTTAGTTATGAGATATGGCGCAGATATATATAGCCTGAGATATATATATAGCCTGATAATTTATATATGATTCTTCCTTGAAGAAGATGAATACTCCGGACAGTTGGACTGATTTTGGGCCTGTCTTGATTTTGGGCCTGATAATCTGATTTTTTAACTGTAAGGCCTTTTAATTATTGAATTGGATACTAGGTAATTGAACTCTGCCTTCTTCTCAGGTCTCAGCACAGCAGCACTCGCCTGTTCTGTCTCCTCAGACCTCAGTCCTCCCTGCTCCACCATTGCTCTTCTATCTTCTTCTATCAAGTTAAGATCTTGTTAAGGTATCACTTGTTTGAACTCTAAATTTTAAAGTCTTTAATATATATTATTTCATCCCTGATTCAATTTTTAGTTGAGTTACTTGAGTATTTATAATTTTTGTAGAATTGCTATGCTATGGATCGTTATTTTGCTAAAATTCCCAGAACTAGTGTTGGTTCGACAAGTACAACTACAAGTAGTGTGGCTTCTCCGGATCCAAATTTAAATCTGATTGTTGATAACGTTGAATTTAATTCGAATGATATAGAGAGTGATCCGGGACGTCGCAAACCGATTGAAACTTTCGATATCAAAATTAGAGATAATATTCGGCGATCATATATCTGTAATGGACCTTGCCAACCAATTGGCCATTTTTTATCTAAAAAACAAATGGGGGGAGATAATAGAACTTTTAGGGATGCTTGGTTTGAGGGCCGTACGTGGTTGGAATATAGTGTTTCCAAGGATGCAGCTTTTTGTTTTTATTGTTATCTTTTCAGAAGTCGTGGTGGAGATGAAGCATTTGTGAAAACTGGTTTTAGTCCGAGATCATCTTTCACTTCATTCAATGTCGATAAGTTAGTTCATCTCGCTTATCTTTATCCTGATGATTTTAATTTAACTGAACTATTATTCATCCGACAAGAACTTGAAACATATATTCAAGATTTGAGAAAAGATGCACGATTCAAGTATCTTGATGATTTAGGAAATTTGGGGAAGAAATTGGTGGAA
>PHNY01137725.1:0-10989 GCA_003724115.2 Anethum foeniculum
AGAGTATTGTAAAATACAGTTTATTAATACAACAGTTCTTTTTCATCTTGGAGTTATTAATCGATTTGATTGTGATTACACTGTATTCACCCCCTCTACAGTGTGTGTGTGACCTAACATTGCTGCACTATAAACTTTTGATAAATCTAGTAACATTTTAGGTTGATATTCTTATCACTAGTTCATGGTGAGTTGTGTTGCACTATAGACTTGAATAAATATGTTAGCAATTTTTGTTGATATGTTTATTACAAGATAGTGGTGAGATATTGACTATAGTGAATTATTTTAAAATCCTTTTTATAGAAAACTCACTAAAGTCAAAATCATTTGTGTAGCATAGTTGATCATAATTCTATAGTCACAGAGTCTAACAATTAGTGAATTCTTGTTGAATATCATAATTGGTAGTAGACTTAGTGGATAATGAATCATGATTGATTATGAGTTTTTATTTTAAATGCTCAATTAACATTTGACGACAACAAGCTCCCAACTAGACAGAAGAAAGACTTTGCAGATTCTCTAGATGTTGGAGATCTTTCTAATGATGAAAGAAGCCTGAAGCTGTTTTCGAATACCATAGAGCTGATCCAGATTCTAGTGGCAGTTTCTGAGATCAGTCCCTCAAAGAACCAAATCTTAGATTTGATTCAGCAACAACTCAGGAGGAGGAGAACAAGTAAGAGTCCACAAACCTATGCTGATGATTTGAAGGCTTTGTAAGTTTACTTACCTATATTCATTAAATTTCATAGTTTTTGAAGCTAATTGATTGCCATGCTCTACATTTTATATGTTATTTGGTAATTAAGTTAGAACTGAAGCTATATATAAGTGTTTGAGTGCATTCATGCTATATGTTTTATCAGATGCAAATACTTATGGTATTGATATTTATTTTAGCACTCTCATATGCTCCGATTTATGATTCTCAATTCATGTGCTAGAATAAATTTGCAGCATAACTAGAAGTAGTTGTGATATTTCATGTCAGGATTATAGTATGATTGGTACACGCTTTTTGATTTCTAAGATTTACCGTATTCTTGAAATGCAAATTTTATTTTACTCTGATACACTATATAATGACATGATAGAAGTCTATTTGTACTTCATGAAAATATTTGGTGTAGACTTGTTGAATTATCTCTTCATAAGTGTGTTGAGACCTGTAATCCTTATGATCCTGCACTTTATTAATCAAGTGCAAACTGCATCTACTCTGAACAAGAAAAGGGATAGGTAATGCGAAGGTATGACCCTATCTCAGATTTGTCATCTTATTATACTTAGGATAGTTCTTACTCTTTATTTTGTATTGGAATAACAATGTGAACCGTCTTAAGCTAAATAAGAGAACTATGGGCAACATTGCTGAGATATCCTTCATAAATCAATGTGGTTTTGATTCTTAGGTAAAATTCTTTGACTTTGAGGTTACAAACTCTTGGAATTCTCTTTAACCCTCAGTGGTCTTAGGAGCTGATTGTGAGCCTATAAAACCAATAGGTTCTGACCAAAGTCATAGAGCTAAACACTCCTCAAACAGAATTCATTACCCTGTTTTGACATTTACACACTTTGCTCTGATACAGCTGATTTTTCTTGAGATATCAACTTAATGTCAGAAAAATACCATAGGTTTTGGAGTTAAGTTGAGAATGAAGGAGATAGTGCTAAGCAGCACCACATAACGAAGGAATGGTCAACCCTACAGCTCTGTCTCCCAGAAAAGTAGTGGAGTATTCAAACCTAGAGACATCTGTAAGCCCATTTGTATTCTCTCAACAGAATTTGGAGCTGAAAAGGCAAATAAACTATTACTAGGTGCATTCTCCCAACAGAATATAATCTAATAAAATTCTCCTGTCAGCCAGGGCATCTGAATGAGAGTCACTACCCCTTGAAATCAAATATTTCCTATGCACAAGTGAGATTCACACACAAGGAAGGTATTGACGTAATAATTATTGTTAAATCATATTAAGGTCAATAACATAATTGAGTTAAGGTTCTGAGATCTTGATCTTATGGCCTTATTCTCTGATTCATATGTCTTGTTAAATATAATTTGATGATGATCAGTGTTCAAGTACATATCAGTATTTAGATAGATCAGTATTTATCATCAGAGTTTTTCAGGAGATATCGGTATTTGATATCAGAGTTTATTATCAAAGTTTACCTGTTAGATTCTACAAAAGCTACAAATTAGGAGATGAATCATCTGATTGAAGGAATGAAGATGGCAAGGATATGTTGGTTCCTCAACACAGGGAACCGGCAGCATTCAATTATAGGATATGTACTGTATCTAGTCATTAGTGATATTCATATATGTATTAATTGATTGTGTAACTGTGTGTTATATAAACAAAGTTTAGATTTACACTTAATGTGTCGATTATCGTTTTTATCTTTGTGTAACCTAGTAGCTCTCAATAATACTGTTACATTCTTTGAGAGAGTACTTGTAATTTCTCAACAGTTTTTATCATCAATATAAAACTGTTCTTCATTTATTTATGCTTAATTCAAATTGACTGTTATATATTGTATTCACCCCCTACAGTATATTTGAGGCCTAACAATTGGTATCAGAGCCAATCTGTTAACATACAAATAGTTAAGATCCATAAATAACAATAGTGACTGATAAGAATACAAGTAATCAAGTTTCTGTGAACAATACTAGTAGATATGAATCTATTAGGGTTCCTATGCTGAAAGCAAGTGATTATCCCACTTGGAAAGTAAAGATGGCTGTGTTTCTGGAAGCCGCAGATTCTGAATATCTTGACAGGATTTATGATGGACCACACAAGCCTACGAAGCTCTCTGTTGCTGTTGGAAATGAACCACAAAAGGTTGTTCCCAAGGAGAAGAAAGACTACACTCCTGAAGATCAATCTTCTATGATGAAAGAGGGTTAAATATCAAATTGGTCACTGAAGTGAAGGTCATATATCAATTCTTTCACTGATCTTAACGGGGTACAATTTTGATCACTAAAGTCATATAAATATCAAACAGATAACTCTAAATATGTGTCGAGAAAGTAAATATTATTTTTTGCTGAGTTCTACACATTTTTCTTAAACGCTACTAACCAAATGAAAAATTGTCAATTCTAGTATTTTAAATAACAAATCTATATTTAAAAAATATTATTTACTATTTATTTTAAAATTTACAATTATTTTATCTGATTTAATTAAAAAAATATAGGAAATAAATTTTTTTAAATATAATATTATCAATATTATTAGAATTCACAACTTTTAATTTGGTCATAGTAGCGTTGAAAAAAAATGTGTAGGACTCAACAAAAGATAATATTTACTTTCTTAGCACATTTTTAGAGTTATCTATGTGATATTTATGACTTTAGTGATCAAAATGATACCCCATTAAGATCAGTGAAAGAATTAATATATGGCCTTCACTTCAGTGACCAATTTGATATTTTACCCTAATGAAGGATGCAAAGGTGAGACATCTCTTACACAGTAGTCTTTATAATGTTATGTCCAACAGGGTGATTGGATGCAAAACTGCAAAGGAGATGTGGGATGCTTTGGAGGTAAAGTGTCAAGGAACAAAGGCTATCAAGAAGAATCGGAGAACAATACTCAGTCAGGAGTATAGGCACTTTGATTCAAGGCCAGATGAATCACTGATAGAGGACTATGACAGATTCCTGAAATTGCTGAATGATCTGTCATTGGTTGAAAAAGAGTATGGTCTTGAAGATTCTAATTTGAAATTTCTCCTAGCACTACCTGAGAAGTGGGATCTTAAATTACAACCATAAGGGACAACTATGACCTCGATTTGATGTCTCTTGATGAAATCTATGGAATGCTCAAAACTCATGAAATGGAAATGGAGAAAAGGAGCAAGAGAAAGGGAAGTAAATCAAGGCATGTTGCCTTGAAGGTTGAAGAGAAAGTATCAAAGGACAAAGCTATGAGAAGAAGTCATTCTAAAGGAAAAACCATGGTTTCCAAGTCAGATACCGAGTCATCAAATACTGATGATTACTCAAACATTGATAATTCCACAGACTCTGATGAAGATTCTGATGATGAAGAGATGATGCTGCTAGCAGCTTTGATGGTTAAAAGCTTCAAGAAGATGGGGTACAAAGGTTTCAGGAAAGGAAAGAATTTTTCAAGGAAGCCATCAACTGAGAAAAAGAATTTCAGAAAGAAGGACAGCAAGGAGTACAAGTCACGCAAACTTGATAAATCTAAGATTAAGTGCTTCTATTGTGATGGAATAGGGCATTTTGCAACTGAGTGCAAAAAGGCTAAAACTGAAAAGAGTAGGGCTCTCATCAAAAGGAAAACTGAATGGGCTGACTCCTCAGATACTAATGAGGAAGTCAACTATACCTTGGTAGCAAATGCTGACACTGATGACTCTGCACCTTCTGATACAATGGTAACTCAAACAACTCTTGCTTTTGATACTTTGATGTTTCTGTTATTAAGAAAATTTCTCAATTGCATGCATGTTAGCTATAGGGATCAGACATTAGAAAATGAAAGAATTAAGATTGAAAATAAAGATCTTAAGATAAGGAATTATCACCTAGAAGCTAATTAATCTTTATGCTAGAAATTCAAAAGGAAAGAGATGATGTTGTCTATGTTAAACATGACTTTCTCAAAACAAAAGTTTATCTTGAAAAAGAACTAGCTAAAGAGAGTGAAATTATTAAGACTTAGACTAAGTCAGGAAGAACAACTCAGGAAATTCTTGAAAATGGTTGTTGGAAATCAGGATTAGGGTATATGAAATCTAGTCCTGAAAAAGATAAGTTAATTGAAGCTGAGACAAAGAAACCTTTGACTCTTGACATAGTAATATGAAAAGATAGGTCTAAGCTCACACCTATTAAGTTTCACTTAAATACTGATAGTGTCAAATCAGTAAATGAAATAGGATCAACATCAGGAGTTAAGCTTAAATACTGATAGCTCTAGACAGGTAAAAGCTAAGACAATAAACATTGGTTTAATGTCTCAGAAGCAACTTAAACATAAGTTGAAAGAAATCACAAAGAAGAACAAGGAGAAACAACTTAGAAAGAATAGAAATGGTAAAGAAGGTGTTAATAAGGAGAACATTACAAACCCATTCCTAATGCACCTAGAAAGGCTTATTTAATTGCGGTAGTACGAATCATATTTCTGTGAATTACAAAAAGAATAAGGAAGAAACAAAAATGACAGTGAGGGCATTATTACAAGGAATAAAGCAAGGCTAGTTGCAAAGGGGTATTCTCAGCAAAACGGAATTGACTATGATGAGACAGTTGCTCCCGTTGCAAGGCTAGAGGCCATCAGAATCTTTTTGGCCTATGCTGCTCACATGAAGTTTAAAGTCTTTCAAATGGATGTGAAAAGTGCTTTTCTTAATAATGAACTTGAAAAGGAAGTTTATGTTGAACAAGCTCTAGGGTTTATTGATCCAAAGTATCCAAATCATGTCTACAGATTGGATAAGGCACTCTATGGACTAAATCAAGTTCCTAAGCTCCTAAGGCATGGGATGAAATACTTGCTCAGTTTTTACTTGAGAGTGGTTTCAAAAGAGGTACCATTGATAAAATTTTATTTTACTTAAATCATGGTAAGGACTTGTTATTAGTTTAGATATATGTTGATGATATCATTTTTGGGTCTACTAATGATAAACTCTGTCAGAAGTTTTCTAAGCTAATGCAGTCAAGATATCAAATGAGTGTGACGGGAGAAATGAGTTACTTTCTGGGGTTACAAGTCAAATAGATTGATGAAGAAATCTTCATTAATCAAGCTAAATACACCAGAAACTTGCTTAAAAGATTTGGAATGCAAGATAGCTCAACTGCAAGTGCTCTTATGGCCACTCCACCCAAGCTAGATTTAAATACTGGAGCTTTGGTAGATATAACTAGCTATAGAGGAATGATTGGCTCTCTACTCTATCTTATTGCTAGTATACAAGATATCATGTATGCTACCTGTTTATGTGTAAGGTTTCAAGCTGATCCAAGGGAACCTCACTTAGTAGCTGTGAAAAGAATTTTCAAATATCTCAAAGGAACTATAAACCTAGGTTTATGGTATTCTTAAGAATCATACTTTAAGCTAATAGGTTATTCAGATGCTAATTTTGCATGTTGCAAAATAGACAGGAAAAGCACTAGTGGAAGCTGCCAATTTCTTGGAGGCAGATTGGTTTCTTGGTTTAGCAAAAACAAAAGTCAATCTCCACTTCCACTGCAGAAGCTGAATACATTGCTGCAGGAAGCTGCTATGCACAGATTCTTTGGATGAAGAATCAATTGCTGGATTATGGGTTAGAATATTTTAAAATTCCTATATATTGTGATAATCAAAGTGCTATTGCAATGACAAGAAATCCAGTACAACACTCATTGACAAAGCACATCAGTATAAGGTATCATTTCATTAGAGAATATGTGATGGAAGGTACAGTGAAATTGCATTTTGTGCCTACAGATCAACAACTAGCAGACATCTTCACTAAACCATTGAGTGAAGCTACTTTTACAAGATTGGTGAATGAGTTAGGATTGATAAATGGTCATTTCTCAAACACTGATGAATAGCTGACATATCTAAAGCACATGAAATTCAGAGTTGGTATATACTTATAAGTATTTAATGATTGCATGATAAATACTTATGCGAATAAAACAATTTTTTTCTAATTTTTCAAAATCACTTATTCACTCAAACGTTTCCTTCTCTATTTTCTTTACTCTCTTCCCTTTCTCTCTCTCTCTCTCTCACACACACACAAACTCTAAAACCCTACATCTCTAAATTCAAACTCGTTCTCTTCTAATAGCATCCAAGGCTTTCACCTTCGATCAAGCAGAGTTTGTCACCAACAATTATGCAGCCATCCTCGATAATGATGGTGTAGATTCTGAGTTTCACCTGATTCAGGATTTATTTCGAGTAAGTGAGGTGGGTTTTGCATTAACAAATCCACCAGTGATTTCTGGTGTGCAGGTTCTTGAGTTTTGGAGAACTGCTCAATTTAACGATGGTGGTGACAATAGAACACCAAGTATTATGTTCTCATATGGCGAGGAGGAAAAGGTTGTGACTCCTCAGACTGTAAGGGATGCTCTCCATCTACCCACACACAATAGGTATATTGTTCTAACTGGAGATGCTAACATAAGGAGCTTCTTTACCCTAATTGGGTATGAAGGGTCATTGGCCAAGCTGGGTCAATTGAAGAGGCCTGGGCTCAGGAAGGAATGAAACTTCTATTTTGATTGCATAACAAGGGCCTTCTCCAACAAGTGCACAAACTTTGATGCACTTCCTATAATGAGTCAACAAATTGGGTACTCCTTAATCTTTGATACTCACCATGACTTTGGCACTGTTATTTTAAAGTTCATAGGTGATAGGTTAAGTGCTGATAGAGGTACTGTATATTATGCTAGATTATGTTAGCTTTTATTTTCTTATTGCTTTCCTAATGTAGAGATAGTAACTGCTGATAGAATAGATTGTTTAAAGCTTAATAAAAGGGCCTTAAAGGACCTTATCTCCAAGGATGGTAAGAAGCAAAGAGTCCCTCAGTTTAGACTACCTATATAGGCTAGGAAGTTGCTTTTTGCTAACTTGCCTACTGTGTATGGTGTTGAGAATGTGCAGGGAGGTATGCTATAGGCACTGACAGGGAATCCCCTATAGCTAACCCAAGCTCCACAACCCAAACACAACCCCAAACACAAGCCACCTCAGGTGTCTCCTAAAAGGCACCTGTTGTAAAAATAAAGAAATTAGCAAAGTCTGATGCTGCCCCACAACAATCAGGATTGTGGGTTTCTCAGAAACCAACAAACACTGATATGCAGAAGGGGTCACAAGGAACGAAGCAAGTGTTCCAGACCAAAAGAAAACTTGTGGATGAGCCTACAGATTCTGATGAAGACGATAATATTTTTCTATCATCCAAATTAAAGAAAATAAATACTAATACATCTCCAACAGCGATTGGAGGTGACCCTGGCTAAAGACCAGTAAATGCTTAAGCTTCTACAGCTAATGTTCCAGTGGTCAAGCAGAGGAGACTTTTCAAGACATCTGAAGTCAAGAAAAGTAAAATTTCTGATTATTTCTCGGAAGGGCCTGCAACTGCTTCTAGCCAAAGGAGAGATAATGATGGTGAAGCTGCAGTGCTTATTACTGATTCTTCTCTTCCAGCCTCAAAGAAACAAAGGAAGATTGAGGCAACAGCTGATCAAGTCCACAACTTAATGTCTGATATCAAGAAGACAGGGACCTCTGCATCAGAAATTAAGAGAGCTAGAGCTGGAAGGGTTTTTCAGCCTTCACACTATCAGCAGGGATCAGGCCCACAAGAACCTGTGCCTCAAAGGGGCACAACAGCCATTAAAGATCTAGTCTCACAAGAACCTCCTTCTCAAAGGGATGAAGAAGACAACTCAATAACTGCTGATAGAGTTCTAGACTCTGATAATGCTATTAAAGTTCTCCAAGCTGCTGTTGCTCAAGAATCATTAGCTCTTACTCATGAAGTCTCAACGGTTAAGTTGCAGACCAAGAGTCTCTTAGCTCAGACTAAAAAGAGAGCAGCTGGAGTCAACTTGTCAAAAATTCCTGAAGATCCATCTTCAAATGAGGAGGGGAATTTACAAGAACCTATATCTCAAAGGGGTACAGCAATTCCTGAACCTCCAGTCACACAAAAACCTTCAGCAGTAAATGCCGAAGCAGACAAAAAAACTTAAGCAGAATTGAAGAAAGCCTTGGTTCTTGACACTTCTAGGATTGTGCATGCTGGTGTGGAAGGCCAAGAACACATTCCAGAAACTAAAGCTCTGGAAGAACCCCCACTCACAGCATTGCCTGAGGATGAGCTACCTCACACTTCAACTCAAGGTATAAACTCTGATAACTTATCACCTTGTACATTTACTGATATTGTTATATTAGATTTTATGTTTAGCTTAAATACAGATGGGATGACCATGAACAGTCAACCTAGAGTGGGTATCCCTGTTCATGTGACCACTGCAAACTCTTCTCAGCCACCTCTTATTTCTGTAGGACAAACTTATCTGAGCCTTTCTTGTGAGGTTGAGAGAAAAGATCTAGAGAAAAACAGAATTACAGAGAGGCAAGCTCCTGACCTGGAAAAAGGAGAGGTAGAATTGAGAAAAAGTTTAGTCAGCTCTGGTAAGGAAACTCTGACTATTAAAAGTCAAGAGATGAGAGAAGTGAGGAGTGGTGAGACCACTTCAAAAGAACATAGAGATCTAAGTTGTTACTTGTTTTTAAATGCAGGTGCTCAGAGTAACATTGGAACGGGTTTTGATGCTCAGACTGTTCAGGAAAAGCTCACAAACTTTGAAGCACCAAATGCTGATATCGTTTGTGCATGTATAAACTCTGATACTGATTTGCAGTTTACTTCTTCTCATATTTCTTCCATACCTTCAAAAGAACATGTAGTAATGGGAATCTCCATTTCTACTACAGTAAGTCTAGCACACACTGATCTACCAACATCTCCAACAAATACTGATGCTACAGTAGCAGTAAAGGAAAATGCAGTGTGAGCTAAGGAGACAGTAGTGGTAGCTATGATTTGATTTAGATGATGAATATACCTGAAAGTGTGCAAGTTGATATGTTAGATGGAGCTGATATTCCTGAAGCAAATGTTACTGTAGATGCAGCGGCAACAAATGCTGATGGTGATGAATCAGATGTGGGTTCTCATACCCTGGTAATGAATCTGGAAGATGTAAACCCTGATGCTGAAGATGAAGTGGCACAGGCATGTTCTGATGATGAAGACTCTGTATATGGCTCAATAAATGTCTCACTTCACTTAGACGAAGATTTGGGTCCAGTTATCTTCAAAGATGATGTACCTGAAGCTGGAAGAAGGAAGCCGCAATATGATCATTATAAGATGCTGTCTCCCCAATTCAGAACTGATGAATGGAGATATCAGTGGAGGCATGCTGAGAAGACTATCACCTATAACTCTGCACGTGATCATTTTCTTATTGCTGAAGAGGAGATCAAGAATCTTGAGCTGCTAGCACATCTCAAAGCTTCTACAATGATGATCAAGTCTTTGCACTCGGCTCATACCACTACTCAAGCATATGTGGACAATCTCAGGACTACTTTTGATGAGGTAAAACTAAATCACAATCTGGAGTTCAAGAGAGCTTTGAGACTAATAGTGGAGAGGCAAGATAAGATTGAGAAAAATTAAGAGGAGATGTCTGGTAAGCTTATAGAAATTCAAACTTCAATGGAGCTTCTACTGTCCATTGTTAGGTCTCAAATATACTATAGAGGGGGGTGAATACAGTGTAGAACAATCAAATCAAAAACTAGCAAGTAAAATGATGAACAGTTTTTATATTGATGAATAAAAACTGTTGCAATAATACAAAGTACTCTCTCAAAGAATGTACAAGTATTCTTGAGAGCTGCTAGGTTATATGAATAATCAAAACCTGTATCAATCACACATATAGTGTAAACCTATCTGTGTTTATATACTACACAGTTACACAATCAATTACTATTGATATGATTACACAAAGATGACTAGATACAGATCATATCTAATAACTTATTGCTTCTTTCCATACCTTGAGTAGCTGACATATCTTACAATCTTCAGAATCTTCAATCAGATAAATCAATCCACGATTTACTACTTCTTGTCATTCTGACCAAATACTGATATCAAATACTGATATCAATCAGTCATGTCATGATTTGTCACTGATCATCAAATTATCTAACAATCTCCCCCAACTTGTACATGTGAATATATGAACAAGTTTCAAGAATTTGATGATGACAAAACAGAAATCTAAATGCAAAAACTATAACTCAACCATATGAAAAATCAGAGATTTATTCTTCAATCCTGCTATACCCAGTTGCTTCA
>PHNY01137735.1:779-13750 GCA_003724115.2 Anethum foeniculum
CATATCAGAGAATCACATCTGGATATATACATGGAAAAAACCACAAATACAAGAACAAGTGGATATATACATGGAAAAAATCACAAATACAATAACTCATACTAAAACTATATCAACCATCATGTGACAAAACAGAAACTTAAAAATTTATCATTAAAAAAAAGAAATCAAATACACACACATATATATATGTACGTACGTATGTATGTATGTATGTATGTATGTATGTATGTATGTTTGTATCCAAAACCTTAATCTTTGCTGATATATAACAAACTTAATCTTTGTTGATATATAACAAAGCTAAAATGATAAAAAAAAAAAAAACATAAAACATAAAACCACACACACAGAATAAAAAATTAGAGGATTTTGTGAAATGAAGCAAACCTGCAAGGATATGCTCTGAAATCTGTCTCGGACATCACTTAAACTAATTAAAGCATCCATCATGTGACGTAATCCCATCTCTATATGCTGAAGCTTAATCGTTCCAAACTGATTGCTCGTAAGCAACCACTCTAATTAAGCTGATTAAGCTCATTTCTCGCCCTCCGGCTCCTTGCTGTAATTCTTTTTGTTTCTATGATAAAACACCAAGATTTTCAATACAAGAAAACAAAGTCAAATACAACCGCACAAATTCAACCGGGGTCAAATTTGTCCGTTTTTGGTTGAATTTAGGGGCACGGCCAAATTCAACCGAATGCGGTGGTATTTAAATGGTCGAACTTAGTAATAATTTTGACCGAATAAATACAACCATATTTATATGCGACCGTATTCGGTTGAATTTAGTCGTGCCATCAAATTCGACCAAACGCAGTTGTATTTAGCCTCGCCAAAAAAATGGAGGGAATTTTCCCGTCAACGAATTTATTTGGCACTCCTAAATTTAACCGATTTCGGTCGAGTTTGATAAGTAAAAATGGTGGAAAATTTTCTGCACTTTTAAAAAATTTCATTGCAAAAGCGAGGGGAAGTTTCCCGCCCTTTTGAAAATTATATTTCAATAAAAAACGGTTGTATTTATCTAATATGCCAGCATTCGGTTGTATTTAGTATTTTAAAAATTTTAAATTATTTTTTAAAATTATTTAAATGTTAACAAATATTTTTAAAAATATGTATATATACAATACTAACATTCAACGCAACTACAAATTTATTAGGTACAAACATATATGTGATAAGAGAACTTTGATTTTAATTTCATTTTATTTTATACTACCTCAAAATTTATATATATATATATATATATATATATATATATATAATTTAAAAATTACAAAAAATTACTAAAGTTTCATGTCCAAATACTACATTCAGTGTAATTTTTTGGGAAAATATTAGTGACCAAATAATAAAATTATTCTTAAGTTATGCAACATTAGAGTACATAGTATGATTATATATGTAATTTCGGGGTTATAGATTTAAAATTTACGGTAATGGATTAGACTTTGAGGTTCAAATTTATATTTATTTGTTTTGAGTAATCCAACCATACCGATGTGAAAATTGTCAAAAATAAAGAGTGTACGGGAAAATTTTCAGCACTTTTCAAAATTATGTTTCAATGGAAACTGGTTGTATTTAATTAATATGATCGCATTCGGTTGTATTTAGTTTATTTAAAATTTTAAATTATTTTTTAAAATTATATAAATTTTAATGAATATCTAAAAAATATGTGTATATAAAATAATAATATCCATCACAACTATAAATTTATTTGGTACAAAAATATATGTGGTAAGAGAACTTTCATGTAATTTAATTTTATGAGATACTTCCCCGATATTTAAATATATATGTAATTAATTTAGAAAATTATGAAAAAATTATCAAAGTTTAACGTCCACATACTACATTCACTATAATTTTTTGAGAAAATTTTAGTGAGCGAATAATAAAATTATTCTTAAATAGCTACATTAGAATAGATAGTATGGTTACATATGTAGTTTAGGGGTTATATAATTAAGGGTTTAGGGTATAGATTACGATTTAAGTTTCCAATTTACATTACATTTGTTTTGAGTATTCCAACCATACGCATATGAAAATTGTCAAAAATAAAGAGTGTACAGAAAAAATTAACTAATTTAAATATTTAAATCTTAATTATTTTTACAAAATCAAATTTAGGGGATGAGATCCTAACCCTAGAATGTTCCTCTTATTCAAAATAAATATTGAACGATCTGATCGTACGGATGTTAAAATGGTTAAAAAAGAATGTTATATGCAAAATTTCAAGAATTTTTAATCATTAGAACTTGATTATTTTAATAAATAACATATAATTAAACTTAATCCTAAATTTCACCGCACAGTATTATTAGTTAAATTTATGATAAAATGGACCAAAATCACGAATTCAATTTTTTATTAAAATAACTAGTTGTTAAAATAAACTATGATATCAATAATATTATATTATACATATTTTAAAATTAATTTAAAATATCGGTAATTAATTTAAAATATCAGTAATTAATTTTAAAAATTATGTAATAAATTTTAAAATTTTTAATTTGAGCTTATAAATTGACACTCCTAAATTCAACCTACTGCAGTTGAATTTAGTGACATGTCACCTATCCGTTTGAATTAAATCCAACGCACCAAATTTAATCCCTACAATAATAATCCAACGGTCTAGAATACACCCATATTCCCTGCACCTTATCTCCTCAGCCACCAATATTCATTCTTCACGCCACCAACTGTTCTCTTCTTTTTCACCATTATTAATTCATCACTAAATTTATAATTATACACTCATATCTCTTTCCCTCTCTCTGTCCCCATCTCCCATTATCTCTCCCTACTTCTCCTCCCGACATAACCCCTACTCCCGACGTTCGCCGGTATTTAATTTTTCGGCCGCGTTACTTGTTTTTCCGACTGGATTCGTATTGGTTGGTCACATTAATTCACTTGCCTGCTTCGTATGATGTTGTTGATGGATATATATTGTTTTAAATCGAGGTTGGAGTCAAAATTATGTTGCCGGATTTGTTGGAGGTTGTCGGATTTTTTGTTTAATTATCGAAATCGATGATTAGTTTAAGGATTGTGATTATTGATGGTTAGTACTGAGTTGTTGGCCTGATTTGTAATAAAAAATTTATGTATTTTTATGTGTTTGATGGGGTATGATGATTTGGGGGTTTTCTGTTAAGGGTTAAGATTAGGGGATTGTAAGGATTTTAAAATTTTAAGGATTGTGTTTGATGGATATGTATTGTTGTGGGTTTTCGCTTAGTTTGGACCAAAAACCGTGGTGTTTCGAACTATTTTGGCAGAAAATAAGCATACCCGCTTGTTCCCGGAGATCAGAATACGGTGACCGGAATCTGGGTTGCCCAGAATCCGATGACCTTGTTCTTGTTTTCCAGCCAAGTTCTTCGACGTGACTGCCGTTTGATGTTCTAAAATGATTTTCAATTCTAAAAATTGTTTTTGACCAAAATTCTATTTTTATTAATTAAATAAGTTGATTAATTATCTAAATAATTCATTTTTTTAAAACCGGAATTCATTAAATCAACCGAATACGGTTGAATTTAGAATATTATTTTGACCATATACGATCAATTTAATTTTAGGCGGGCTTTTAATTTTTTTTTGAAAATATTTAATTTTTTGGGCGGGATTTTCAATTTTAAGTGAAAAATCAAATTCGACTATTTTCGGTTGAATTTGGCTGGTCGAATTTAACCAGTTGCATTTAACCGGTCGTAATAATGCGGTCGAATTTAGTGTAAAAATGACCGACTTACTAAATATTACTCCCGCATATACGACCGCTCCAAAAACCGGTCGTATTTAGTTAAATGTGACTGAAAACGGTCGTTTTTAGCTAAATGCAACCGATTTTTGACCGGTTGTATTTAGCCTTTTTTCTTTTCGTGTTTGAAACCCGGAAAATTAAAAAACACAAAAAGAAAATAAAAACATACAAAAAATTTATCAGTTACAATGGACGACGAGGAAGTTAAGGATAAGTATGTACTGAATATGACACATTTTGTGTATATAAAAGGTGATGCAACTGTTTACTTTCCTTTAGGTTGGAATGAGTACAAATAAAGTCTATTGTATTTATTAATGTGGACCCGTGTTGTAAGTAGGTAAAGCTCTGAAGTTTAAAGATTGTATAGAGAAAATTTAAAATAGATCCAAGAGGTTACCGGGCTTAGGTGAACTAATTTAATTATCTTTAAGAAGAACCTTGTCAAATATCATTCTTAAATTTTGTAATATGGTTAAAAATTAGATCAGGTGAACTAATTTATCTTTAAGAAGAAACTTGTCGAATATCATTCTTAAATTTTGTAATATGGTTAAAAATTGGATCACCATTCATAACTTAAATAACTTTAATTCATAAAAAGAGCCAAAAAAATGTTAACTAGTTTAGTTAGTTGCTGGTTAAAAATATTTTCATGATGCTATCTAATACACCCACAACAATCATTAGTACCATCATCTTATTAATTTTCATGCAAACGTTTTGGGCGGTAAAACCTCGATTCACTTTTTGTAATTCAAAACGAAAATTAAGAAAATTTATGAATTTTTGGTTTTAGATTTCCTCTTTAGTTGGATTTTTTAATGGAGCATGGAAAGAAGATTTGATAAGATTAAGCAAAGCTAAGTTCAGTGAATTTATTTTCAACTAAATGGGTTATTTCTTATTAGTACAATCAACATAGTGGTGTAAGGGGATATCCTTCTCCCTATGCAAATCCCATATCCTTTAAGTTCTTATTTACACAATCTTTAGATGGACACCTTATTAGCCCTGCATGATCACAAGAAAATTTAATAAAATCATCCGCACCATTTTTTGTACTCTTCCGTTAAATACTTCAAATCTTTATATTAATTCCGACCAACCCAATTACGGTCGGATGTCATCTACAAAGTGTACAATATATGATATAAATTGAATGCAATTCAACATAAATGCAAATAGATCATAAATAATCAACTCAAATTAAAAAATTGATAAATTGGTTACTACGAAAGTTTACACTAGTACTCACCTGAAAGTTCAATTAACTACATTTGCATTATTCATAACTAACAATCACACTCATTTCATCAACAAATTAAGAATACCCAAATATTTATGCACACGTATACAAAAAAATAATAGTCCCATATTATATTAAGAAAGTAAAAATAATTAAATGTAATGGTTAAGGAATAAAAAATTTGTTCCCTGGGCGGGAAGTTTCCGTCTTTGTTTAAGACCTAAAAAATAAATATAACTGACCAAATTTGACCAAATATAAACTTGACTCCCTTCGGCCAAAATTAATTCTTGACCAAATGCAGATAAATATTTGACCTCAAATTTAACCCGTTCAGTCAAATTTAAGAGACCACTATAAATGAATGTTGTCCATAAATATGACCGCCCGCAGTCATATTTAGTTAGTCAAATTTACCTTTGTTTTCTTGTTTTGCAATCATAAGATAATCAAGAACATAAATGCTCCTACATGTAAATAGAACCCATTAGATGTGCTGGATTTCACACAAGGAACGAGAAAGAATTGAAGTCCTAGGTAGCACGTGAGTTGGGCACTGCACAGACTCCCCAAACATCTAACTGCGAATCACTCAATCAGTACATCAGGAATCTTTTCAAAGGGAAAAGTGTTAAAAAAAATAAACTTGATTTGCTAGTAGTTTCAAGAAGTTTCTAGAGTTATGTTGAAATATCCATTAGAAGTTCTAAAAGTCAAACATGTACCTAGAAGTTTGAAATTCTAGTACTTACCTCTCTAGAATATTGTCGAGTTTAGTAATTAATTATGTATATAGAATGTTCCATGGAGACCTCCATCCACTATTTTGTATCAAGCCAAAACATTTGAGTTATAATAAAAGAAGAACTCCCCTCCAAGAAATATTATCTCTTCCATTTTTAAACTCTTCTTCCAACCTCCAAAATTATTTTCCAACAAAGTGGTATGAAGAGCTTGGCGATCCTCCTTAGAAATGGAAAATAATGGTGCTCCGTTTCAAGTTCTGTTGCTTAATAAGAGTAACTATGATAATTGGAGTTTGAGAAAGATGGCTATTCTTGGTGCACATGATGTATGCATGGGAGATAGTTGAGAAAGGTTACAAAGAACCGGCGAATGAAGGCAGACTATCCCAAACTCAAAAGGATAGTTTAAAAGATTCAAGAAAGAGGGACAAGAAGGCTCTTTGTTTAATCTATCAAGGGATGGATGAAGATACTTTTGAGAAGATATCAAGTGCAAAGCCGGCCAAAGAAGCGTGGGAGAAACTTCGGACGTCATTCAAAGGGCTTGATCAAGTCAAAAAGGTACGCCTTCAAACATTAAGAGGAGAATTTAAAACTTTACATATGAAACAAGGTGACCTTGTTTCCGATTATTTTTCAAGTGTTTTAATGGTTACTAATAACCTACAAAGAAATGGTGAAAAATTGGAAGAAGTAAGAATTATGGAGAAAGTTCTTAGATCATTAGACTCTATTTGAAAATATTGTCGCGATCATCAAAGAGACAAAAAATTTGGAGAGCATGATAATGGAGCAACTTCTTGGTTCACTACAAGCTTATGAAGAAAAGAAAAAAAAATAAAGAAGAGATCGTGGAACAAGTTCTCAAGGTGCGAGTTGATTCAAATCAACAAGAAGGTGATCAAATTGAATGAAGACAAAGTTATAGTCGAAGTCAAAGTCGAGGACGTGGACAAGGTAGAGGCCGCGGATATGGAAATGGACAAGGTTGGAGGCCTAATGATGACAACAATCATCAAAGAGGAGAAATTTCAACAAGAGGACGTGGGAGAGCAAATACAAAATCAAGGTATGATAAGTCACACATCAAATGTTATAATTGTGAAAATTTTGGACATTATGCTTCCGAATGTAGAGCATCAAGAAATAATAGAGTTCAAGAGAAGGCCCACTATGTTAAGAAAGAAATGATGAAGATGGTACCTTGCAATTGGCCTATAAAGATAATGAGAAAATTGAAGATACACAATGGTACTTCGATAGTGGTGCAAACAACCATGTGTGTGGGAAAAGAAGCATGTTTGTGGAGCTTGATGAATCAATCAATGGTAATGCAGCCTTCGGAGAGGAAACAATGGTGGCGGTAAAAAGAAAAGGTAATATTCTCATCAGACTAAAGATGGATCTCATCAATTTATATCCAATGTTTACTATGTGCCCAACATGAAAAGCAGCATATTAAGTCTTGGACAACTTTTGGAGAAGGGCTATGAAATTCATTTAAACGATAATGTTCTCTCAATAAGAGATAAAAACAAATTTCATTGCTAAGGTGGCTATGACAGAAATAGAATGTTCGTACTTAACATTCAAAATGAAGTTACAAAATGTCTCAAGATTTGCTACAAAGATGCATCATGGCTTTGGCATCTTCGCTTTGGACATCTCAATTTTGGTGGATTAGAGTTGCTTTCAAAGAAGGAGATGGTTAGAGCATTGCCTCGTATTCATCATCCGGATCAAGTGTGCGAAGGATGTCTACTTGGAAAATAATTTAAAGCAAGTTTTCCTCAAGAGTCATACTCAAGAGCCCAAAAGTCACTGGAACTTATACACACAGACGTGTGCGGTCCAATTAGGCCAAATTCACTTGGTAAAAGTAACTACTTTTTTCTATTTATTGATGATTTTTCTAGAAAAACATGGGTATATTTTTTGAAAGAAAAATCGGAGGTGTTCAACAATTTCAAGAAGTTTAAAGCCTATGTTGAGAAGGAGAAGGGACTTCCCATCAAAGCTGTGAGGTCCGACAATAGAGGAGAATTCACATCAAAAGAATTCCAAAATTATTGTGAAGAAAATGGAATTCGAAGATAATTAACGGTGCCAAGATCTCCCCAACAAAATGGAGTAGCCAAAAGAAAAAAAATAGAACAATTCTTGATATGGCGAGGAGCATGCTCAAAAGTAAGAAGTTACCAAAAGAGTTTTGGGCAGAAGCAGTCTCATGCGCAGTGTACTTATCAAATCGAAGTCCAACAAGAAGTGTGTGGGGAAAAACACCACAAGAAGCATGGAGTGGAAGGAAACCCGACATCTCTCATCTTAGAGGCTTTGGAAGCATTGCTCATAAACATGTGTCGGATGAGAAGCAGAGCAAACTAGATGGTAAAAGTGAGAAGTACATCTTTATTGGTTATGATACCAATTCCAAGAATATTGTCAAAGGCTACAAGCTCTATAATCCTCATTCACAAAAGAAAACAATAAGTCGAGATGTTATATTTGATTAAGAAGGAGAATGGGATTGGAGACCACATAATGAAGATTACAATTTTTCCCCACAATTTGAAGGAGACGAAGAAGATAAAGAAGAACCGAGAGAGGAGCTTGTAACTCCGCCAAATTCTCCAACCACAAAATCTGATGAAGATGAAAGCTCAAGTGAAGGGCCTAAATGCTTTAGAAGCCTAAGGGATATTTATGAGGTCACAGCAAATGAAAGCAATCTCACATTGTTAACCTATGAACTTTCAAGAAGCAGTTAAAGAGAAGTGTTGGAGAAATGCCATGGACGAAGAAATAAAAGCTATAAAGAAAATTGACATATGGGAGCTAACATCACCTCCAGAAGGGCATTAACGATTGGGGTAAAGTGGATATATAAAGCAAAAAAAAATGCCAACGGAGAAGTTGAAAGATATAAGGCAAGATTGGTAGAAAAGGGCTACAATCAAAAGGCAGGCATTGACTATGATGAGGTATTCGCTCCAGTCGTCCGATTTGAAACTTTTAGACTAACAATTTCTTTAGTAGCTCAAAATAATTGAAGGATACATCAAATGGATGTAGAATCAGCCTTTTTAAATGGAGTTCTAGAAGAAGAGGTATACATTGAGTAACCACAAGGCTACGCAGTTAAAGGTCAAGATGGGAAGGTGTTGAAGTTAAAAAAGGCACTCTATGGGTTGAAACAAGCCCCAAGGGCTTGGTATGAGCGAATTGACAAGTATTACAAAAAGAAGAATTACATCAAGTGCCCATATGAGCATGCACTTTACATTAAAATTAAAATTAATGATATAATGATTGTGTGCTTGTATGTAGATGACCTAATCTTCACAAGTAACAACTCAAGCATGTTAAGGAGTTCAAAGTGGAGAGGACAAAGGAGTTTGAGATGACAGATATTTGGCTCATGTATTATTACCTTGGAATTGAAGTGCAACAAAAGGAGAAAGGCATCTTTATCACTCAAGAGGGATATGCAAAGGAAGTGCTGAAGAAGTTTAGGATGGAAGATTGAAATCCAGTAAGCACACCAATGGATTTTGGAATAAAATTTTCAAAGCACGAGGAAGAAAAGAGAGTGGATCCAACACTCTTTAAGAGCTTGCTTGGAAGCTTGAGATATCTGACGTGCACAAGACCCGATATCTTATATGTAGTTGGAGTCATCAGCCGCTGCATGGAAAATCCAACAACCACTCATTGGAAGGCCGGAAAGAGGATTCTCCGATATATTAAAGGTACACTAAATTTTGGGATGTATTATTCTTACTCTAACGAGAAAAGGCTTGTTGGATATAGTGATAGTGATTGGGGAGGAGACATTGATGATCGTAAGAGCACAACAGGTTTTGTTTTCTACATGGGAGAGACGGCTTTCACATGGATGTCAAAGAAGCAACCAATTTCCACTCTTTCCACATGTGAAGCGGAGTATATAGCTGCAACTTCTTGTGTTTGTCATGCAATTTGGTTGAGAAATATGTTGAAGGAGTTAAATATGCCGTAAAAGGAGCATATCAAGATTTTTGTGGACAACAAGTCAGCGATAGCCTTGGCTAAAAATCCAGTTTTTCATGATCGAAGTAAGCACATTGATACTCGTTATCACTATATTAGAGAGTGCATTGCCAAGAAAGAAGTACAATTACAGTACATGGAAAGTCATGATCAAGTGGCGGATATCTTCACGAAACCCCTCAAGAAAGACACGTTCAAAACGTTACGAAGCGCTCTTGGAGTCACAAATCAAGTTTAAGGGGGGGTGTTGAAAAAAAAACTTGATTTGCTAGTAGTTTCAAGAAGTTTCTAGAGTTATATTGAAATATCCTTTAGAAGTTCTAGAAGTCAAATACGTGTACCTAGAAGTTTGAAATTCTAGAACTTACCTCTCTAGAATATTGTAGAGTTTAGTAATTAATTATGTATCTTGAATGTTCCATAAAGACCTATAAAAGGAGACCTCCATCCACCATTTTGTATCAAGCCAAAACATTTGAGTTATAATAAAAGAAGAATTCCCCTCCAAGAAATATTATCTCTTCCATTTTTAAACACTTCTTCCAATCTACAAAATTTTTTTCCAACAGAAAGCACATAATAGCAGCATGTACCATGTCAGCTAGCATCGGACAAGAAGTTCATATCACCTGAGGGCAGGTCTTTGATAATATTACACCTACTACAATGCTGCAGCTCGTATTTAATTATATACACATGAAATATCACCATGCCCTTATGAATTTATAGCCAAAATATGATTAATCCTACATATATTCAAGCTTTGTGATATATTTTCTTCCAATCAATGCCACCCAAAAAACCACACACAGAATTTCGTTCATCAGGCAGTGCGGAATATGCCATTACTAATTTTGCGGCTCTTCTGGAGAAAGAATCAGTGCATAAAGACTTTAATCCCCTTGCAGATTTCTTGAAAAATTCTTCAATCAATTATGCACTCACTGCAAGCCCTACAATTTATGCAGAAACAGTTCAAGAAATGTGGAGCAAAGCTGATAGCAGCACGAACGTTGAAACAAAATTCACCATCAATGGTAAATCTTATAACATAACTCCTTCCGTGATTAAGGAAGCACTTCATTGCCCTGAACCCAACTTTGGAAACACACCTACTCGTGGTGAGATTATTTCCATGTTAAAGCTATCAATTATGCAGGGAGCCCCTGATCCTTATGTCAAATACTTAAGAAGGAATTGAGGAAGGAGTAGTCATACTTCTTTGACACTCTAAATAAGGTTTTTGCGCGGAAATATAGTTCCTATGATGTCATAAATATTTTTGTTCTGAAAATTGGATATAGCCTTTTGTATGGTGGGAGAATTGACATTGGAACTTGATGAATTCCCTAATAAATTTGGTGTTGTGCAAGATAGGGACCAGATTATCTATTATGTGAGGTTCCTTATGATTAGTGCTAATTATTTGTGCAAGGAACTTAGTAGAGAAGATAGAAACGATAAACTGCAAGTGCCCATAATAATTAGCTGAGTTTATGCTAACAGAGCACGTTAGAGTACAGGTCTCTACCTTTATATGCTGCACTCTCACTTGCACTGTATGATTTCTATCTTCTGTTCTAAGTTCCTTCTACAAATAATTGGCAAAAATTATAAGGAACCTTGCATAGTAAATAATGTGTTCTTTATCTTGCACAACACCAAGTTGACAAGAGAATTCATCAAGTGATAGCTTTCCGATGTCAATTCTCCTACCATACAAAAGGCTATATGCAGTTTTCAGAACAAAAATATTTATGGTATATATCATAGGAACTACATTTCCTCGCAAATACCTTATTTAGGGTGTCAAAGAAGTACGACCACTACTTCCTAAATTTCTTCTCAAGTATTTGACTTAAAGACTAGGGGTTACCTGCATAATTGGTAGCACTTAACATGCAAATAATCTCACCACGAGTAGGTGTGTTTTCATAGTTAGAATCAGGGGAATGAAGTGCTTGATTAATCATAGAAGGATTTATGCAGTAAGATTTACCCTTGATCATGAATTTTATTTCATCATTTGTGCTGCAATCAGCTTTGCTCCACATTTCTTGAACTATTTCTGCATAATTTGTAGGGCTTGCAGAGTGGATAATTGGTTGGAAAATTTTTCAAATATATCCGCGAGGGGAGGAAAGTCTTCATATACTGATTCTCTTCCAGAAGAGTTACAATATATGTAATTCCACTTTGCTTGATGAACTGAATTTGGTGTATGGTCTTTTGCGTGGCATTGCTAATTGAAAAAAAATATATAGCAGAAAGGTTGAAAATATGTAGGATTAGTTCCTATTTATGCTATAAATATGAAGTTTTATCTTTAAGATATGTTGGAGTCTTGGAAGCACGGACTCATCATTTCAGCTCAGGTATGCAAGCAACTCGCCTGAGAATCGGCGCCGACTCAGCTGAGTGCGTATCGGACACGCCTGGTGGAGAGTCGGCGCTGAAACAATGTTGGACTCGCCACCGACTCGGGTGCTGACACACCTCTGACTCCTCCCAACTAAAGAAAACCAGCTCAACCAGAATATTTTATTTAACCTAATTTCAAAGACATCTACTACACATACACCTGTCTTATATACATACTTACAAAGTGAAAATGTTCTAGCAGCATAAACCCCTCTTTCAAGGAACCGTAAATGGAGTCTTATCATTTTGCAAAACATGAACAGAATGTCTACTGAGCTTTTTATGTTTTCCACTCATTTTGAAAAATTGAACTTTCATTAACTTTTGATTTATGAAAGAAAATGTTAAGTATTTTACATCTACAAATCTCATTATGAATATCTATTTATTTATTATTATTATTATACTTGTCAAGACTCGTATGCAAGACTCTTAATAATAATCACTAAATTCATATACACAAAATCTTAATAGCTTCATTCCTCTTATATAGCCACATAACATTCCAAGTGTCAGAGAATCACAACTGAATATATACATGGAAAAATCACAAATACAAGAACCCATACTACAACTATATCTACCATGAGCTAACAAAACAAAAACTTTAAAATTTATCATGAAAAAGAAGAAATCCAAATACACATATATGTAATGTAAGTATGTATGATGCATGTGTATATATATATATATATATATATATATATATATATATATATATATA
>PHNY01137735.1:13797-26573 GCA_003724115.2 Anethum foeniculum
ATAAAATCACAAACACACGTAGAATAAAAAATTAGAGGATTTTGTGAAATGAAGCAAACGCAAGGATATGCTCTGAAACCTGTCTCGGACATCACTTAAACTAATTAAAACATCCATCATGTGTCTTGATCCAATCTCTATACGCTGAAAATTAATCATTCCAAACTGATTGCTCATAAGCAACCACTCTAATTAAGCTGATTAAGCTTATTTCTCGACCTTCGACTCCTTGTTGTAATTCTTCTTGTTTCTATAGTAAAACACCAAGATTTTGAAAACCCAGAAAATAAAAAAACACAAAAAGAAAATAAAAACATACAAAAAAAAAGTCTTAGTTACAATGGATGACGAGGAAGCACCGTGAGTTAATACCGTGAGTTAATGATAAGTGTGTATTGAATATTAGACCTTTTATGTATATAAAAGGTTATGCAACTGTTTACTATCTTTTGGTTGGAATGAGTACAACAAAGTCGCTTGTATTTATTAGTGTGGGCCCGTCTTGTAAGTAGGTAAAGCTCATAGTTTTAAAGATTGGTACGGAGAAAATTTAAAATGGATCCAATATGTTAAGGTGCTTGTTTACTATCATTCTTAAATTTCGAAATATGATCAAAAATTGACTCACCATTCATAACTTTAATTCATAAAAAGAGCCAAAAAAAAATGTTAACTCTTGACCCATTAATTTAGTTAATTGCTGGTTAAAAATATTTGCATGATGCTACCTAATACACTCATAACAATCATTAGTGCTATCATCTTATTGATTTAGGTAATTTCTTGTTAAGTATTCCAAAATCATGCAAACATTTTGGGCGGTAAAACCTCATCAGCCATTAAAAACGAAAATTAAAAGAATTTATGAATTTTTGGTTTGAGATTTCCTCATTAGTGGGATTTATTAATGGAGCACGGAAAGAAGATTCGATGAGATTAAGCAAAGCTAAGTTAGGTGAATTTATTCTCAAACTAAATGGGCTATTTCTTAGGAGTACAATCATAGCTTTTATATTTATTAGTGGAGTGTAAGTGGATTTTAACTAGGTAACCCTAAAATTTAAATCTGGTATATATTCTGGATTTTCTGTTTGCTTTCTAACAAAAAAGATGACTAAAACTGTTTTAATTCCAATACGAGCTGGCAAGTTTAAATAAAAATATAACCATTTAATATACACTATGGAAGCATTAAAAAATTGGAAATAAAATTTTGAATATCCAATATTTTTGAAGAAAAAACAATATTTGAAGTTTTTACTTTAATTTGAATCTATTTGTTAACTTGATTTGATATAATAATTTGAGTTTTTAGCTTTGAATTTAATTCTATGTTTTCTAGATTTGTTTACAAGTTTGGTATGAAGAAAATTTAAAATGCTTAATTTCAAATGGATCCAAGTAAGCAACGGAGCTCTTGTGAAATTAATTTAGTTTTCAGAAGAAACTTGTATAATATTATCCATAATAATAAAATTCGTGATATGGTTTAAAGGTTCTACATGTCATAAATGTTTTAACTGGGGCTTAACTTGTCATTCATAATTCTAATTCATAAAAAGAGCCAAAAAAAATGTTAATCCACGATGCTAACTAATATACTTAGATTAATCGTTAGTAGCATCATCTCACTAATTTAGTTAATTTCTCGTTCAAATACTTACCAGGACGCAAGCTAATTAACTTAAAAATATTTAGTATCATAATATGAGACTAACAATCAAGGTTTACTAAAAGGACTAAAAATTATGAGAAAGGTTTTAATGCGGCTAGAATTTCATGTTCTAATACTGTTAACCCATTTGATTATTATGAGATGGATTATGTTCTTTTAATTCTCAAAAAGTAAAGTTTTTATGCTGTAAATCTCTAAAGATGACATTGTCTTATCTTATGAAAAGAGGAATAATAAATGATAAGGTATATAAATGAAGTGGTTAACAAGTAGAGATATGACTTGTGTTTTTTAGAAGTGCTCTTTAGCTAAATCATCTTCCCAGATCCTCATTACCTAGGTAGATATTGGCATAGATCTTAACCTACACTTATTTAACCTAGAATATTTGTTTTAAGTTTTGTACAAGAAATAGTTTCAGGGTTATGTCTGGTTTTAATGTTACTATGGATAACAAGAAATGAACTCATGTTGTAAGGCATAAAAAGTTAAAGTAAAATTTTAAAACTTACAGTCATGCATGCATAGAGTATGCGGTTAAACTCTATAAAATAATCATGATTCACGAAATCATACCGATATTTTTGGGTTTAAAATCTCAATTCACTTTCAGCCATTCCAAAAAGTTAGAAATGAAAGAACTTTTGAATTTTTTGTTTGAGGTTTAGTAGTGGATTAGTTGATGGAGCCACTGCTCCATACGGACTCATATTCAATGGCTTTTTACTGTTCCCGTAGGCACAAATAATGTTGCTAAAGGTAAAAGGAAATACCAATTTTTCCAAAACGGACGTTGCCTTTGATATCTAATGCAACCCTTTTTCTTTTTACTGCAAAACCAGAAAAGTATTTCAGTATACCAATTTTGCGACGCCATTTGCATATAAAGGCAACAGCACATGGTGCGACATCAACCGATAAGATAAAGAAGATCAGAGGAGATATAGCAAAGTATAAATAGGTGAGTTTTATTCTCAAATATATGGACTTTTTGATATTCGTTTTTATTAGACAAAGCAAACAACACTCAAGCTAAAGTATTGAAGGCCAAGCTTTTTTTATGGCTAATAATATTGAGCAAAGATGACTTATATACACATGTATCTTCATAGTATGTGGTTCAAGAATCCTACTACAATTATGCAGTGCAAAAATATGGGTTGAACCGCAATTTTGTGAGAAAGGAAGATTTAGGACCACAATATTTTATTGTGATTCATTCAAGGATAGATGAAAATACAAAAATTAATAGGCTAGCCTATAAAGATACTAATCATTTCATTGGCTTAATGAAGGTAATCAAGTCATCCCCAATTTGACATAAAAAAGAACTTCATCTCTCTTCTGGTGTAGTCAAAGGCAATTAATTTTTATTAGTGTATTATGCGGACGAAGATGTCGTAGCCACAATGCAGATAGAGGTTTAAAATAATGTTGTAAGTATTTGGTTTAATTAAAAAAAGTGTTTTAAACTAGAGCTATTTCATTATGATATAAACAGTATTTTTTTTTATGACCATGATATAAACAGTATTTACTCATAAACAAAGATTAATAAATATTTGAGATTTGATTTAAATATGTACATGAAACTATTAAGATTACTATATATTTGAGATTCGTTCATGTAGGATTACACAAGCAAATAATAAATATATTGGAGACCTAAAAATAAATAATATAGAGGGGGTTTGAAAGTGTGTGGACAAGGGAACTATAATGTGCTTCTTTTTTTTATTTATTTTTCACTATGTATCCCATTTTGTAACTGCCTAATTTAATATCTATGAAATATCATTATATCATTATTTCTAACTTACAAATAACTAATTCACATAAACAATTGTCCAAACACATTATTATTATTATTATTATTATTATTATTATTATTATTATTATTATTATTATTATTATTATTATTATATATTTCTTTTTATTTTATTTGACAAAGTAAGTTGAATATAACATCTCTTAATTGACATATTGATATATTTATCAAATATATTTAATGACTCCCACCTTTAGCAGGATTCATAATTTTCATATTTATCTCAATATACACTTTCATTATTCGTTATATTACATTTAAAATTATCACATTTCTAAATCTTGTTAAACCAATATCTCCCGCTTGACTTCTATTTCAAATACTTATAGGATCGTCACTTTCAGTCGCCTTACATGAGCTCATGCCATTCATTCAAATAGTACTCACTATGTCATTAACTTAATACCTCAAAATTCTATCAAATAATAATTTAATAAATGTTTCCGCAAATGTATTACTAGAGGGAATATACATCATATTTTCACTTTCATTTCTTTCAATACATTCATAAATTTTACATTCCCAACTCAGCTTCGCTAATAAATAAATAGGTTCCGCGAAGTAAAATTCTAATTATTAGTATCACCTTCGATACCTACTGTAATAACCAATAAATTCAGGCACATTTACCTAATAATCAATTTATACAATGTACTCAATCCATGATCACTATCCCCTTTATAGGCTCTCATTGGGCTCAATTAAAAATTATTTTCACAATTCACTTATAAGACTAATTAAATATTAGAACTCAAGTCAACAAAATGTACATCGAACTTCTAACTACTTGCACATATATATATATATATGATACATCAAATTATTTCTTTTCTTCATTAATCAATTTCTCGTCATTCCCAACAAGATTTACGTCGGGATGCGGTTCTATATCCTAAAATGATTACGCATTTTATTAAAATAATGTTTCTTAGTTTCAGCTCAATATTTTGAATATATTCTATCCATTAATCTGGATTTTCTAAGAATACAAGACACTACACATATCTTTATTTAACTCAAACTTTTCAAATAAGCTCTCACTTTTCAAAGTATAGACACAATTTTCTAATTCATTCTTGATAAAATATTCCATTTTTATACCCCTACCTTTTGCAATTAAGCAAATCTCTAATTTGAAACAACGCATTATTCTTTTATTTTCTTTCCAAAATTTGAATATTCTATTTTTAAAAAAATATGTAACTCCCATATTTGTTTATTTTCCTCGAACACAATTTTATCTTCATGACTTTCATTTGTGAGTTAGACTTTTATGACATTATCACTCAAAAAAAATTATATATATGTTCATGCTTACCCGTGAAAATGATATTTCACTATCATATATATGACAGCTTTTTCAACTGGAGCTCTTTATTACTTATTTTCAACCATATCTAGAAAATTGGTTATGGTGCTGAGTCATGTTTTTCCCCTTATTGAGGTCAGGGGTTTAGCTACAAGAAACAACACTAATTTTTATAATTGACAAATCTATCTTTTCTTTTCAGCGTAAATAAAATAGCTTAATATTTAGGTTCGAAAAAAATTAATTTGTGCTATTTATTTTCTAATGAATCTAAAGTGTGAAAATGACGTTGTCATTTAATATATATAATGGAAAATAATATACCCTATAAAAGTGATAATAAGATTTACTTTAATTTTAATAATAAGTGAAATGAAGTTGAACATAAACTCATCCTTTAGAAAGGAATGGACATACATTTTTTAGAAAAAATTAATATTTTAGTTGTGCTAACCTCTAAAATGCTATAGTGTTCTTGTGTATATGTATGTAATACTAATTTTTTATTTATATATATATTACATGCATGCCTTAATAATTTTTTTCTAAAATTAATGTGCTACAACACACACATAATATATAAGTATATATATAAGTTTTTTTTTAAATTTAATTCAAAAATTACTTTATCATATTATCCCAAATAGGGACGAGAGAAATATCTAAACTAATATATTAAATTAAAATCAATACATTAAAAACTTGTCGATATAATTTTCGATCATTCATTCTGTTTAATAAAATAATTATATACTCATTAATATTATAATTAATTATAACCAGATAATTACCTTTTTCAAATTGAAAAAGCATTATCTTTTATTTTTTTAATTAAAACCACCAAAAAAATCATAAAATATTTTAAAATACCATGCACGGTTATAAGTTAGTAATGTGTAATAACCTGTTTAAAATGAATAAAAAACCATTATTACACTTGTACATATATTTCTATTGGAGTACTGTTAGGTATAACAAAAATTTTACCAAATTTTTATTTCAAAAAAAATAAATTTTTTTTTTTTTTAGCAAATTGTTTACTAAATGACATGGCATGATATGACAGTTTTAATTATTGGCGCATACATATACAGTAGCTCTCATAATATTATTATTATGAAGATTATCAATTATGCATGTGACATATTCACATTTTTAAAAAAGTTTGGGACAATTTTCGTCCTCCGTGATATTTTCCATGTTATAATGCTAGTTAGGCAGAAAAAAAAAAAACTCAACCAGTCTTATTTCTTGCACATCTTTATTAGAAATGAAGTAAATTATGGGGTAGTTTCTCAGTTCAAAGATCTTGTAGATAGGGTTGCAAATGAACATAGTTATTAATGAACAAAATTCGAAATGGGCTCGTTTAAGTGAACTTCTTTTTTTAGAAGGATCCGATCTTGAACATAAAAATCTGCTCAGTTTGTAAAGAAATCAGAATTCTGTGACTGCTTGTATATGGTTTGTATATACTACAAATAATAACATATTATGAATCACTCAAATATTTTAAAATTGAAATTCAATTTTTTATCATTAAAATTTAAAAGACATATTTTTATACATATTTTAAGATAAAATGAATGACTTAATTATAACAAAATATAGATTAATACATTCAAATATTAAATCAAATAAAATGCATATTTTTAATAATAACGCACTCAGAGTAACACGAAGTCAAATATTCAGACTTAGTTGGTAATTAGTTAAACACGTTAAAGTACATGATGGATGCGTAGAACCGCAACATTAAGACCTATATTACACTTGTTAGAAAATATAGCTAAAGATTAAGGATAATCAGAATTTGCATGTTGGCATGAAACTGAAATAAGCTAAGAGTCATATGATTATCTTTCAAACACTATCCAACATCAAATCATGAATTCTTCACATTTTCATAAACACTATTACATACAACTTATAGTTTACAAAACTCAAATTTAAGTAAAATATCAAAACTTAGTAAAATTTTAACATCAACAATTTTAAAAATATATTATGATTTTCAAAATTATGAATGTCTCAAGAATTTAGAATAAAATTGGTTACGTTTCTTAAGACTTGAAAGATAAAATGATATAGAAGAAAAAAGCTTCTTAAGACTTGAAAGATAAAATGATATAGAAGAAAAAAGCACAGTTCGTTTAGAGGGTGGTCCTGGAGTTATTGACTAAAGTGTGAGTATCAGCATAGATTATAAGTACGAATACAGTTAGATACTAGTTTGATCTAAAAAACTATAAATTATATTTTAAGGTTGGTTGTGTTGGATTTTTAATCTAAACTATTTCATATTATTTTTATTTACACTATTTTATTTATTTGTTTTGTTTGGTTAGACATACGTTTGTTGCTTGAAAGCAAAGAAGAGTCATTGAATAAGTATAAGTGTTGAGAGTTTATAGGAAGTAGTTGCTTGTTTTTAGCTACCACTATGTTGGCTCATTTTATTTAAGTTGTAATCCACTTATCTGTTTTAGCAGCAAGAAATAAACAGTTTGCTTTTCATTGTTACAAACAAAGCTGGTGTATCTATATGACTTGTTCAAGGGTATATCAGTTTTAGATTCTACATGTGGTATCAGAACTTGGCTCAAAGTGAATGCCAAAGGAAGAAGGAATGGAAATTCTGAAAAGCAAAGAAGGGTTAGTAGGACTAAGCTATCCGATGTTGACACAGAGTAACTATACAGCGTGCTCAATGAAGATGCGAGTATTCATGCAAGCACACGGGATCTGGGAGGCAGTGGAACCAACAGGCCCAAAGGCTAAGCCTGAAGAAAAGACAGACAAGGTGGCACTCACTGCGATCTACAAGGCTATCCCCAAAGACATCCTGCTTTCTCCCGCAGAAAAAAAAAATCAGTTAAAGATGTGTGGGAAGCAATTAAAATCATGTGTCAGGAATGTGAATGAGTGAAGAAAGCGTGAGTGCAGACACTTAAGGCTAAGTTTGAGACACTGAGTATGAAGGAGACTGAGATGATAGATGAATTCTGTATGAAACTAAGCAACTTGGTGAATAACATACGGCCCTTAGGTGAGACAGTCGAAGAAGCCTACGTGGTAAAAAAAATAACTTCGTGCAGTCCCATCGAAGTTCTTGCAAATCACGTCAGCTATTGAAACATTTGCAAACCTGGAGACAATGACTGTTGAGGAAATGGTAGGTTCCTTGAAAGAACATGAAGAAAGGGTTCATGGTCAACCAGAGAATCATGGGGACAGCTCTTGCTGACAGCAGAAGAATGGATGAGGAGAGAAAATGCTGAATGACAATAACTTTTATTGACCAAGGAAGAGCGGCATAAAAGATCCACCAAAGACTCTCCATAGAAGGCTCGAGATGGGAGCAGTGGGTACCTAAACAACAAGGACGGTGGACGAGGTCCACGAGATAAGAGTAAAGTGCGATGTTTCAATTGCCATGTGTATGGACATTACGCCTCTAAATGTCGCAAGCCAAGAAGAGAAAAAGAGCAAAAACCAGAAGTGAAATTGGCTCAGGTCCCAGATGATGAGCCCGTGTTGTTACTGATAGAGTGTGATAAAGAAAAATACAATGTGTTGTTACTTGACGAAGTAGACGTGATGCCAAAATTGAAAAAAAAAAACTGTGGTGATGCCAGTTGAATCCAATGTCTGGTACTTAGACAATGGTGCCAGCAACCATATGACGGGATCAAAGTTCAAAGAGATTGACTAGAAAGTGTCAGGTCAGGTTCGATTAAGTGATGTCTCTACAGTAGAGATCAAAGGAAAAGGCTTGGTGGTGTTCAAGTGCAAGAATGGCGAAGAAATTGTGCTCAGTGATGTGTACCTATATTATGCAATAACATTATAAGCCTTGAACAGTTATCAGAGATAGGAATAAAGTGGTGTTAGACGGAATTTTTCTGTGGGTTTATGATACACAGAGGAGACTCATAATGAAGGTAAAAAAATCAGCCAATAGATTATATAGAATTGTCATTGAAACTTCCAACTATGTTTCTTTGTTGTCAAAAGCAGAGGAATCTGCGTGGCTATGGCATTCCCGCCTCGGACATGTAAACTTCCAAGCGATGATGTTAATGTCTAAAAATAAGATGGCATGAGGACTACTAGCATTTGCTCCGTCCAAGGAGCTATGTACTGGTTTCTTGATTTCAAAACAAACATGGAAACCATTCCCAAGTCAAGCAAAGTTTTAAGCAACACGTGTTTTGGAATTAGTTCATGGAGATTTGTGTGGCCCAATCACGCCAGTAACTAAAGTAGGAAATCAGTATTTTCTTTGTCTGCTGATGACTTTAGCATAGTGATGTGAACTTATATATTGAGCAGCAAAAATGAAGCCTTTGTCGCGTTTAAAAAATTTAGAGTCCTAGTTGAGAAGGAGTGTGGCGAGAAGCTGAAAACTTTTAGAACGGATAGGGGAGGGGAATTTTTATCAAATGAATTCACCTCCTACTGTGAAGAAACAGGAATCTCAAGGCACCTCACCACCCCCGTACACTCCACGGCAGAACGGTGTAGTCGAACAGAGGAACCAAACTGTGGTAGCTATATCGAGAAGTTTCTCAAGGAAAGACACCTACCACCTGAGTTCTGGGGAGAAGCGGTACGTTATTCCATTTATATTCTTAATCGCCTTCCTACACATCCACTGTCAGGTAAAATGCCATATGAGGCATGGACCTGAAATAAACGAGATGTTGGACATGTACGCACGTTTGGGTGTTTAGCATACCTGAAGGTGCCCAGTGCACATGTGAAGAAACTGGACGACCAGAGTAAAGTGAAATTTTATGAACCCGTTCCGTCTTTATGATTCAGAAAGTGGGAGAATTCTTGTAAGCAGGGATGTAGTTTTTGATGAGTTAAAAGCATGGACATGGGATACACAGAGCATGAAGGTTAGGTGTCACGAGAAATATTTATTATAGCTAATGTATACTCAGTTGCAGAGCAAAGCCTAGAGCCAGAAACGCACATGACTGGAGACGAAGAAACTAGTGGAAGTACAGAGTGGTGTATAGTTACTTACCAAATATTTAAGAAAATTTAATTAAACAATATAAGGTATGTTACACAATAATACAGATAAATGAATAGTTACTTACCTCAATCACACATACAAATAATTCACATTAGTACACATATTCAATCCTTAGTAACCCATCTATAATTACATGTCTAAAATCTTGAACTTCTCTATGAATCTAGTTCTGGCCAAATCCATATTTACCCTTTTTGACCCTCTAAACGATGTTTTTGTGGAATACGCAAAACATGAAAATCGTAGATAACGAAAATATCTTTTCGAAAATTCAAAATCAACGAATTCCATTATAATAAATTTTCTACAAATTTTACAAGATTGATAATTTGTTTGTGTAGAAACCCTACGAATTTTAATAATAAAGATGAGGAAGGAGAATATGGTGTTTATATAATGTTACGAAACCTAACTCCAAGCCTACTAAATATCCGTTTTCAAATATGATCCATACTTTTGACCCGTTATTTTAATCCAATTTTAATTCCTAAGTTTTAACAAATATTAATCTTTTTTTCCTATTATTCTTTTACTATACAACATGTAACTATATTTCACTAGTAGGTGGGTAGTGGTCTGTGATTTGTATGTCCTATTGGTCTTGGCATGGATGTTAGTTCATGATATCTTGCTCCCATAAATTTGTGTGTACCTGTTCGTTGTGCTTAATAGATGATGATGATGATGATGATGATGATGATGATGATGATGATGATGATGATGATGATGATGATGATGATGATGATGAGGAGGAGGAGGAGGAGGAGGAGGAGAAAAAGGCTTAATGAAGAAGAAAAGAAGTTAACTTTTTTGATAAATAAAATATTTACACTATTATCATGATCATGTAAACAAAATTATGTAACACGTGCAACTCTGAGTAATGATATAAACAAAATCATTATCTTTAACATGCCCTGTTGGTCTACGGTAATCATATTATATAGCTGAAATTGCAATTTTGATTTGGTCTTATCTAAAGGAATGATTGAAACTTTACATTTATAGCTAACTTTTCAAGAACTAAATAAAAAACCTGATTAGAAAAATCCTTCTGATTTTTTTTTCTCGAAGAAGCATGGGCTATATACCAAAGATGGTTCATAAGACGGACATGTCCTCTAGCGCTTGTAGCACTACAAGAAAACAAGGGTAAATTTGATCGATCAACTATGACTGCGGCTTAATTTGATCGTCGGCGGTCATATTTATGGGCAACTTTCATTTATAATTGGTCAACTAGTCAAGATTTAATTTTGACTAACGAGAGTCAAATTTATCTTCAATCAAATTTAATCGGTCATATTTATTTTTTAGGTCAAAAAAAGAGGGAAAATTTCCGCCAAAGTGAACAAAATTTGCGGAGTTCAAAATTGATTAAGTTCGGTCAAATTTATCTTCGGTCATATTTATTTTTTAGGTCCAAAAAAAGAGAGGAAACTTCCGGCCAAAGGGACCAAAATTTGCTGGGTACAAAATTGACCGACAATCAGGCGCGGTCGTACTCAGGCGCGGTCAATGGTATAGTTTTAACCACCGACAATCATATTTAGAAATATGACTATTTTTAGTCAATTTAAATAAAATGGTTTTTTTAATAAAATTTTAATAAATATTAAAATATTTAGTAAAATTATAAAAAAAATATTAGGGTACCCAAAAAATTGTAACAACATATTAAAAATTATTTAATTCGCTATTCAAATTTAATTTGGAAGAGATAAATAAAGGTTGACTTTATATTCATTCAAGAATTTTGTAAAAATACACCAATAATCACTAGTTTCTAAAATTTACAAATATTTTATATGTTTAGTACGAAAACATATTTATAGTGGAGATAAAAGTAATAAGTGTGTAAAAATAATCACAAAGATATGTAATATTGTTCAAATGCGTGGTGAAGTACATGATTTAAGTTTTGGATTTAGGGGTTAGGCCGTTAATGTCTAGGGTTACTAGTTTTGTGATATTTAAATTATAATTTGAACGATCCAACCGTACGGATATTACCTTTGTTAGTTTTGAAGAGTTTATGCAAAAAATCATCAAATTTTATGTATTGCATCTTAGTTATTATAATAATTATTTTTTTAATAAGTTCAAAATTTGACCTCGAATGGTCATATTTAATATTTTTCACTGCAGTTAGTCATATTTAATATGACGCCCTCAAATCCGGGGTGTAGATTTGGGAGTCACAAATTGAAAAATAATAATATAATAAGCGCAATGGAATAAAATAGTAAATATGACCCCTGCATGCAAATGGATCGATCACAGGTTATAGTATGAAAACAGGCACTACTACAAACCAAAAGTTATTACAACCCAAAAGTCTAGTTAGTNNTCTAAATACCTCGGTCCAAACTCTCCTTAAGTTGGCGGATATGGAGCCTGCTCTGGTCTAGCTGAAGAATCAGAACAATAAAACAAGGACGAGCCAATGAATTGCTCAGCAAATATATAATCTCGAAAGTAAGCAACAGTAATAATAGAACAACTGAACCAATATGAATTAGTAAAAATAATCTGAATCAAAAAACTGCAATTATCAAAAAGGAACAGAACGAAAAAATCTGTAATAAATGAAAGGATCTGTATCACAATATGCAATGCAATTCTGTTTAAGAATTAAGAACTAAATACAATTATTTAGTCTTTTCTGATTATCAATAAATTAGATTGGAATCCTCAAAACGCTGTGCTACCCCCGATGATCAGTCGCAAGGTAACACCGGCATGCCGTAGCATATCCAAAATATGGGGTACCCAAGTAAAAGGCAACGCATTGGCCTCTTACGCAACCATCCAATCCAGAATATAAGAACCCGATATAAGTGGTGTTCTTATTTATCAATAAATCCATATTCCTATTTATCAGGAATAATAATCACATTTTTAATCAATCAGT
>PHNY01137791.1:5071-22164 GCA_003724115.2 Anethum foeniculum
GGTTTATTTATATTCTCCTGTTTTAGATCTATTTTATCCTTGGTTTTGAATGTTTGTTTGTGGTGTTAATGTTTATTGCTTATATGTTGTTTTAGTTTTGTGACCTGATTTTGAGATGTAGAGAGTTAGGGTTTTAGTTGATTTGTTATAATGTGTTTAAAGTGTTTGATAATTTGACTCAGAGATGTAGTATTGAAGTGTTTTAGTTGATGCTAGTGAGTACCTATGTGTTTCGATGTTTGTTTTCGTGAGAATTGAAGGTTTGAAGATTTGTGTGCATTATGTGTTTATAGTGGTTTGATGGGTTCGTATTAAATGTGTTTGAGCGGAATGTGTGGTGGTAAGTTTTAGTTGTGATTGGGATTGTAGGATGTGAATTAGATGCTTAAGTTGCTGCTGTTAAGCTCTGATGTGCTCCGATGTTTGTTTTCATGTGATAATTTAGTAAGGAGATTTGAAGATTTTTGTTTGTTGTGTATTAGAGTGGTCTGATGGACTCATATTAGTTATATTTGAACTAAATGCGTGTCAGTTAGGTTTAGTTGTGAAGGAAATGTAGGATGTGAACTAGACCCTTGTGTGTCGATTGTTTGTTGTTTTAATGGGAATTGAGGTGGGTTTGTTTGGTATTTGAGTTTTGGATGAATTTTTTCTTTTTGCAGGAATAATTTGGAGAGAGAATGGCATCAAGGTTGGTTCAGTTGCAGTCCAAGGCTACTCAAGCGTCACAACTTGTGGCCAAGCATGGTACATCGTACTACAAGCAGCTGATGGAACAAAATAAGCAGTTCATCCAGGAACCTGCCACTATTGAGAAATGCAATGAATTGTCCAAACAGTTGTTCTACACTCGTCTTGCAAGGTTGGTTTACTTCAAACATTTGTTGGGTTCTTGATTTTTTAGAGTTAGCTATACTAATGGAACTATATTTAGCTAAACATATCTTATGTGCTGAGAACTTAACTCATGGATCTTGCAATCTTATTTGAGAATTTACATTGTAGTTGTGGATATTTCTTTAAGCTGTCTAATTCATTTATAGCTCACCATACTTTTACTTAAGAAATCTAATTTCCTTTATCTTTTACTGTCCTAGAGCTTGAAATACATTCCTTACATTTTTTACAACGATATATACAAATATGTTTGCAAACATGTGAATGCAAAAACTTGAGAAACAATATTTTGTTCATTTCTAATGTCCTTTTTTTTAACACTTCAAAAACCTGTTAATCTGCCTAGCATATTAGTTGCAAATTGGGGAATAGCAGGGCTTCCTAATAAATTTAAGAGTTAAGACAGATGTAACAGATGAAACTTGACCAGATTTGTTTATATACCATGATCCATGATTTTTTTATAATGAATGATCAACGTTTCCATTGTGCTTAAAGTGCCTATATTTTTAAAAAGAGAGTTTTGTCAAAATTTTCTTTTTTCGGTTTCATACTGAACTCTTTTCACTTTGTGTTTGAGATTGTTTAATAGGGAAATGATAAGGTAGACATAGATTGGTAAATATGGAATCTATGCATGCACATTCTTAAAATTCTTTTTAATGGTTCAGATGGGTGACACTCTGATTGTCATCCGGTTCATTCACACCTGATCCTTCTGGCATCCTTAAATACTAGATATGCTAAGTTAAGTTGTTAAATTATTTGTGAATTGCGTGTCTTAGTGATTGGTTGGTAGGCTGTACTCCTTTGGTTCATATAAATTCAATTAAAAGCTGCTTACGGAATTAAGTATTATTTGGCCATTGCTCATGTTTCTGAATCTCATGAGTTTCTACCATTTTGTGTTACAGTGTTCCCGGTCGTTACGAGGCAATGAAGAAGGAAATTGATTATGTAAAGCAGTTGTGGAAGAATAGGCAGGATATGAAAGTCGAGAATCTTGGTGTTGCTGCTTTGTTTGGAATAGAGTGTTATGCCTGGTATTGTGCTGGTGAGATTGCTGGAAGGGGGTTCACATTCACCGGATATTATCCATGAGCCTTATGAGTATGGTTGAAAGTCTTTGTGGGCATTACTATTTGAAAGCTTTCTTTTATAATTAGTGATTTCATAGTCACTGGCACTTCTAATAGAAACATGTTTTTGTACTACGGCAGTTTTCAAATCTGAAAAACAGCGGTAAGATTTGGTTACCCTAATAATCCATATATGGTGATTACATTTGCGTTTGTCTAATCTTTTGTACCCGTGATATACCCCTGGTTTTGTTTATTATGGGCTTATACCCAAGAAGTAGTTTTAACTTTTAAATTATACAAGCCTCTGTTCAAAACCAGGATATGTTTATGATCTGCGTCTTTTATTGATAAATTATAAATCATACTGCTTTGAACAAAATCTGCGAAAAAGTAGGATATGATGGATTGGTTTTTGTGAGTTGTAAATTAAACCTGGTTCATTCCACATTCTGATCGCCAAAAAGTTTGATCTGCTTTCTTAAAGAGCGAAAGATACCGTTTAGAGGCGTGAGTTCATCGTATTCTGGCAATCTGGCATCAGGGTTTTTGCCGTGTACTATTTTGCAGGAGTTTTTGTAAGTTGTCTGTTGAAGAAGCGCCGTAGCACTGTTGTAAGTATATGACAATAAGATTGGTGCAAACTGTAAATAGGCTTCTTATATTAATATAGTTGACTATCCATGTCCGAATAAGAACGTGACAGATGATGCAAAGAGCTCTTTTATACAAGTTGACCATCTTGCCTTACGGGGTCAAAAGTCAGAATATTGCAGTCGCTTGAAGTATATTTTCTATAAAATACAACACAAGTTTTCGTTAAATTACAATTGTATCCTTTCTTACCTCCCAAAATTCTGTAAATAGTTTTATCTTAAACGAAAGCGTGTAAATATCACTGCAGGGAGTCAAATTAAGATTAAAATAAAATATGTTAAATTGTAGTATTGATTTTAATAAGCGTGTAAGTGTATGACAGGTTTTCGCCCCCGCCTTACTTTTACGCGGTCAAAAGTCAAAACTGCTTTTTCTCAAGTCGGTCGTTATAATTTCCGACCAACAAAATTTAAACAATAAATTAATAATTACAGTCTTAATAGCAGGGCCCTGAACAAATATATTTTAACAAATTTTTTATTTTATCCAGAGTAAAAATATATTATATTTATTCTTTATTATGTTGAGATCAGAAAATATATTTATTTTAATAATATTATGATTTTAACAGACTATTTAACCCTAGCAAATCATCGAATATTAAGATTAATTAATTTAATATTATATTATTATAATACTATTATCCATTTTAAGTTGATATACGGCTTCCTAACACGTATATTAAAGTATAAAAGGATAATGACATAATTTATTTTTATTTAAATTTAACTCCTAAATTTTCATTTAATCATAATTATTAGAAACTATAGTTATATTCGGATGTAAATTTTTTAAATATTTTTATTGATAAATAAATTTAAAAACAGTTAAAATGGGACGAATTTACAGAAATTTATTTTTCTCTAACAATGAGATCTGTTATAAAATTTGACCAATTTTATAAAAATTATTAAATTAATTATTGACAAATTTCATAAATTATCAATAAATAATTAAAATTTTCAAAAATCGTCCGATAATAACAAGTAAACCGATTTACGAAATGAGTAAGCAAAGTACATAAAGAACAAAACAGAAGCTTCTCTGTAAAAAGCCTTCATCTACATAAATTCGATTTCTAAATCACTTCTGTGAACCACCTACAAATTCCACGAAAACACACCACAATTACACACACTATACACACAAAAATACATACAAAACATCGAACAATCAAATTGACGATTCAGAGACGCTGCAAAGATGCTTCACAGGAGCTTCAAACCTGCTAAATGGTAAACAAATTCAATAATTCAACAATTATATATTTATTTATATTGATTAATTTGAATTTAATTAGGATTTAATTGAGTGAATTGAATTTTGATGATTGATTGTAGCAAAACGGCGTTGAAATTAGCGACGGCGAGAATAAAGCTGATGAAGAATAAGAAAGGAGGTCAAATGAATGAGATGAAGAAGGATTTGGCTAAGTTGCTTCAGTCTGGACAGGATCGAACTGCTCGTATTCGTGTATGCTTCTTCGATTTGTGTGTATTTGTGTTTGTGTGTGTGATCGTGGTGATCGTGTGTGTTTTAGTTGTGAATTATGTGTTTAGAGTTGTTAATTGATGTGTGTATGATTATGTGTTTTTGTGGATCTAGATGTGGTAGTATTGCCTGACTTAAGTTTATTCTCGAGGTAAATGCGGAAACTGAATTTTTGTGTTTTTTGTATGTAGTTAATTCTCGAGAGTTGAGGTAGATGCGGAAAATGAATTTTGATTTAAGTTAGTTATCTTGAGTGGAGGTAGATGAGGAAGCTGATTTTTTTTTTTTTTTTTAATTAATATTCGAGAGTCGAGGTAGCTGCAGAAACTGAATTTTTGTTTTCTTTTGTTTTTAGTTAATTGTCGAGAGTTGAGGTAGATGCGGAAACTGAATTTTGATTTAAGTTAGTTATCTAGAGTCGAGGTAGATGAGGAAACTGAATTTTTGTTTTTTTGTATTTAGTTAATATTCGAGAGTCGAGGTAGCTGTGGAAACTGAATTTTTGTATTTAGTGAATTCCGGAGAGTTGAGGTAGTTGAGGAAACTGAATTTTTGTTTTTGTGTATTTAGTTGAGTTTTATGACCAGAGAGAAGCCCTAGACATTAGTACTTGATGCATTACCATAGAGTTTTATAGTGATATACTGATAGTCCCTTTTAGCTGTTGTGAACGATTATAGTCAAATTTTTATTCAATTTTTTTTTATCACAATTTAGTGGTAAGGATATATTTGGAAGCAGGTAGGAATTTAGTACGTTTCTGTTTATTTACTACATGCATTTCGAGATCTACCGAATCAATATTGTGCAGCCGTGCAGGTCTCCATCCATACCACCCCCCCAAACACTTTTTTAGTCAGTAACCATCAAGTGTAGATGATACTAATTTTATGATTACATGAGAATATATGTCCTTTTTTATTTACATTTCTTGACATTAAAGTCGTCCTTAATATCGATGACAACGTCTTTTGTGGTATTGTTTGTCATATTTTATTTCTTTTACAGTCTTTTGAAATTTCTTTCTTGTGTCCCTCAATCCAGGTTGAACATTTCATCAGGGAAGAGAAGATGGTGGCAGCATATGAGCTTATTGAACTATATTGTGAGCTCATTGCTGCACGCTTGCCAATTATTGAATCCCAAAAGTATGTAAAGTTTCAAAATATTAGATGATGTTATACCTCCTTTTTGCATTTTCTGTATTAGTTTATATTTTAGAAACCCATGTTTTTTTAGATGTACTTTCCCATAAGGTTAACAACATATCATTTTCAAAAGATCTGATGAAAATTTTCCCTAAAAAGGTATGTGCAAGTTTTGCAGGAGTCTCCGTCAATATAACTTTTTGATGCTTAAGAAATACAGTAGTTCTTGAGCTTGAGCTTCTCAACTTTTATATTGGAATAAAAAGAATCTTGTTTCTTTTGATTAATGTCTTCATCATTTTGTTCAAGTATATAGTACATATAAATGTGTTGAAGGTTGCCTGGGTGGATTTGCTTTTGAATATGTAGTACCTGAAGGTTACACAAATGAATCATTTCATGACTTTTGGCCCCATACACAACTTTAGGTGGCCTGGATGTATAAACTTCATCCTGTTATTACAAGAAATGCAAACCATGTTATTTGTATTACTGTATTACTTTTTTAATATTTTAAGTAGCTCCATGACTGCTTTAATATTAATTTTCTCTTGGAGTTGCAAAATTCTATGTTTTTTTTGGTGGATCCCAAATGTTCTGCTGTAATAATTTGTTAAAAATAATTCTTAAAGGAATTGCCCGATCGACTTGAAAGAAGCAATTGCAAGTGTAATATTTGCAGCACCAAGATGTGCAGATGTACCGGAACTGTTAGATGTAAAAAAGCATTTCAAAGCAAAATATGGAAAAGAATTTGTTACGACAGCACTCGAGCTGCGTCCCAATTGTGGTGTTGGCCGCATGGTAAGCTTTTACATATTGCATATGTCCTTAATTTTCATATTTGATCAGAGATTGACTGTTAAGTCAAGCGTAGCATAGTAAAACGATATTGATTTTTTTCGTCATTCATAATTTGCTTTCTTGTTTTAGTTAGTTGAAAAATTATCAGCAGCCGCACCAGATGGGCAGGCTAAATTGAAGGTATTAAGTGCCATAGCAGAGGAACACAACATCCAGTGGGATTCTAAATCATTTGAAGAAAAAGAAACAAAACCAGTAAATGATTTGTTGGTAAGCATCAATATTTGAAATGGTGTTGCATTTTATGATTGTCATATTTCCTCTTGTCAGGAAAGTTTTAATAATATTAAGAACCCATTAAACCTTAAATACATGTGGCAATCCTTTAATACTGATGAAGTAATATTTGTTACTGAGCAGAATGGACCAAGTACTTTTGTGAAGGCCAGTGAGATGGCAGTGGAAGCCCCTGAAATTGGTGTTTCAAATGTTCAAGCTACATCTAGTAATGATAGGCACACCAAACCTTCTAATTTCACTGAATCAAACACGGTATCCTCAAATGACGCACACGATATTTTGCCTGTAAATCGTGGTGGTAGGAATACAATTGTTACTACTCATTCTAATCTGAGACATTCAGGTACTCTAGTTCCAAGTTTACTCTGTAGATATGAATTACATTGTTGTTATATTTTTACTCATTTTGCAGATTGATCTTTTATCTTCTTCAGGAAATGAGACAGAGGTAGGCAGCCACTCTTTCGCTGGAGATGAGAATTATTCAAGTAGGCAGGATTGGAATATGGAATTTAAGGATGCTAGGTCGGCAGCACAGGCAGCAGCAGAGTCTGCTGAAAGAGCAAGTATGGCTGCAAAGGCTGCTGCGGAATTTTCAAGAAGGGAAGATGATGCTAGACAATTATTCTCTGAATCCCAGAACTCAACAAATAACAGTACAAGACAAGGCCGGCCTGGAACATATGCTTCACCGGACTTGGCAGGTGAACATTTTGGAAATGTCCCAGTAAAGAACTCCTTTCACAGTGGAAATTCCAAGGTGCGGAATGAGCAAATATTGAGAGGTGAATATCACAGTCCGGTAGAAGCTGATGACAGATTTCACACGCTTGATGATGCTAACATGAGGAAAACTAGTCATCCGACATCTCTTAGGTCTGGAGAGTATACACTTGATGATACCAAATCTGTAAATAGCATGCAAAAGCCACATGAGTACTCCGAAAAAAACTCATTTGAAGAGACCACTAAAGAAGTCAAGGAACCTTTATATTCTAGGACGGGTATGAAACAACAATATGTAGAGTCTAGGGATGAAAGTGCTTATAAGTGGCAAGATGATTCCGCAGCTGAACATTTTGACCAATACGTGGAAGCGAGAATCGAAAAGCAAGATCAACTCCGTTCATCTCGCTCTCATTCCATAACTGAAAGTGAAACTGATGAGGAATCAGAAAATAATGCTGACAAGGATCTTTATATTGGTAATGACCAAGATAATATCTACAGAGACACTACGAGGATGAACTCATATGATGACAAGTCCGTGGCTTTTGATGAATATGACTCCAGTGATGAAGGACTCCACAATTCAGGTAAAGGCCCCCAATATGATGAAGGAGAGTCCACTTCATATGTTCCACCACTAGGTAGTAATTCATCCTTTTCCTCGACATTTGTTGATATCTGGAACCCTAAAAAGGACACAATCAAGTCCCCGGAAAAATCAACATTTGAACCACAATATTTTACAGAAGACCACCCCTCTACTCTATTCTCAGAAAGCACAGAAAAAACGTCGGATCCTTTAGGACCAGACAATGTGCCTGTTTCTCCTTATGATTTTGATGGCCCAAAATTTGACAGTGAAGATGAGGTGGAGATGCCTAGTCATGAACAGAAAGATGTATTTTCCTTGGACCCTGAGTCGGCACACACTGACAATCATGGTTCCACTGAACCCTTGTCGGTAAACAGGAAGGTTTCCGGTTATGATAGAAAGCCAAGTGTAGGATCCTCGTCTGATGATGATATGGTTACTGTGGAAGCTCACCAACAGAGTAACCCCATGGTAGTTGTAAATTCAGAATCTCCAAAATTTAGTTCCGAGTATAATCAACACATACGCCAATCTTCAACTCTGTCCTTGGCCCATACGGATGAGGGCAGTTTTCATGTAACCGAGTCACCTGAGATTTTGAAAGATGAGGACTCGCAATTTCAATCTAATTCCGAAGAAGAAAGTAAGTTGAATTTTGGAACCTTGACAGGTGGCCTTCGTAATAAGGGCTATCGGCATCCACCCTCCATCAGGAAACTATCAAGTGATTCATCATCTGTGACACTAAGAACTACTGACGAGAGTTCAGCTATGAGTGAGCGGAAAACTGCTCCCCCCTCTTTAGAGAGCTCTGTAAATACTACACTGAGAAGTGATGCAAACAAAAAGTCAAGCTTTAGCTTATCAACTCTTCATTCAGATTCAGATTCACAAACTGATGATTCAGGGGATGAAGTCCAACAGAATATCGTAAGTGGAAGGCAAGCTTCGTTTGCTAAGAAACCCAGCAAAGAAGTGAAATATAAATCTAGCTTCAGACCACCTGTTGCAACATACTTTGATCTTGATAATGATGATTACAATGACGATGTCCCGAAACCAAATGTTCCCAACAAAGGCCAGTTGGGCAGTGCAATATCTCGTAGGACAAAACCTTCTCCTTCAGGCACCGGACCCAAATCATATTCCAAGATACAAGCTGAGCATCAGGAATCGGCAAGTCCAAACTCCAGTAAAGAGAGGACACCTATTAGGAGTCCCCCTGACAATGTAAATCCAAGCAAGCTAAAGTCATTGATGGAAAGTACAGGCGAAAATCAGCCTAACTCTGCGAAAAAGGTAACTTCATCCTCCAGAATCTCCTCCCATGAGAAACCTTTAAGATCATCAACAGTAGAACAATCTTCCACTGCTTCAAAAACAGGGGCTTCAAGCAGCCCACAGAATCCAAAGACATCGAAACTAGCAGGGGATCCACCAACTAGGGAAGATTCTCCGAAAAGAGCTAGTCATGTTCATCCAAAACTTCCCGACTACGACTCCATAGCTTTGCGTTTACAGTCATTGCGGACTGATAAGCAATGAAGATACACACAAAATTCTATGATAGTCTTTGAGTGTTTGATTTCCAAACCATAATCGGAGTGTATAGCTTAGTAAATATTACATACCTGGTTTTCAAGACTTGTAAAATTTCATATATGATTTGTTGATTTACAAGATTTGGCGTGTACAGTATAACATAATAAATTATATTTCTCCCGAAACAGATAAAAATAATAATTTAAGATACCCGAATGAAAAATGCATACTCCCTTTATTTCATCAGATTTTTTTACGTTGGGAACCGTGAACTTAACACATTTAAGGCTCTTATAGAATATAGTTCCATAATTTATTTTTTAAATTTTTTTTCTAAGTAAAAGTTAAACTATTATATTTTTATACAGAAATAAACAAATTTCAAAAATTTTTATAGAACTATACTTTTTATAAGCTACCAAGCCCTCCCAGCGTAAACAACCTGCTGGGACGGAGGGAGTATTTTAAAACTTATAAAAAGTATAGTTCTATAAATTTTTTTGGAATTTTTTTTTTCTGTATAAAAATATAATAGTTTAACTTTTATTCAGAAAAAGAAAATTTTAAAAATAAATCATATAACTATATTTTATAAAAGCGTTAAAATACGTGTCGAGTGCACGATTCTTAACGTAAAAAATCTGATAGGAGAGAGGAGTATCAGGTAGATTTTTTTTTAAAAAAAAATCTATTTTTTAATCATTTTCGGTCATTTCGATAATTTCAACTTGCCAAACTCTAAAATCTATACATACAAAACATCATTAACAAGTTCACAACCCTTGTCCAAACAAACCCTTCAATGGATCATCTCCCCCACCCTCTTCTCCTTGAAATCCTAACTCGTCTCCACGACTCAACTCAGCTAACTCGCTCCAAACTCACTTGCAAAACCCTCAACTCACTCTCCACTCAAACCCCATCAATCCATCTCTACTGCTCCTACTCTCGTTACCTCAAATCAAGATCACCCCAAACCATGTCTCAAACCACTCCTTTCAAGACCATTTTTCGCAAACTTATTGAAAACAATGATGTTCAAATTGAGTCTGTGTGTATTGGTGTGGACGATGAGCTTAGTGAGCTGGTGTATGGTGATGTGGATGATGATAGTGATGACTTGTTTTTGACAGAGAGGGGGTTTGTTGAGGAGTGGATGCAGAGGATTGGAGAGGGGTTGAGAATGCTTTCGGTTTGCGATTTTTGGTTGCAGGCTTGCTTGAGACGGTCTTATGTTCTTGCTATTGTTTCGAGTTATTGTGAGTGCACATTTTACTTCAATTGATTGAAATGTATGATATTTGTGTGTGTTTGTGAATTAGAATTGGAATTGGCTCCTGGTTACGAACCGAATAGGCTTTGTTAAGTTTCGATATGCATGACATAAAATGTGATCATTTTTGTTTTGTGAAATTTATACTTTTATCTTGGACTTTAAAGCTGTAATTGTAATTATATCAGGGATTAGTTTTGACTTTAATTTTGACATGTATGCTATTTGTGTGTTGTCGTGGAGATTTAAAGTTTGTGAGTAGCTTGTGATTCTCGGAGGATGCAAATTGGAATTGGATAGGGCCTTGTTAAGTTTCTATATGGACGGCATGATACGATCAATTTATGCAGTTTATTTGTTTGTGTTGTAAAGGTTCAAGGTTTTTGAGTTGTTTTTGACTTACGAAGTATGTGAATAGATATTGGAATTTCCTTCTGGTTAGGAAATGATGGGGCCTTGATAAGTTTCAATGTGCATGAGATGATACGTATCAATCTATGAAATTTAATAATTTATATAATTCATTTTGGACTTTGAAGATGTAATTGTGATTTGAACCGAGTCAAGCCGGACTTATATTTATTAAATTGAGCTCAATTTTTAGTTATTGAGTTCGAGCTTTTTTTTTATCAAGAGTAAGTTTAAGTTATATTGAGGCAGAAATTATCATTGAGTTTAAATTTGTTCATAAGGATTTTCTTTTAATTTATTTTATCGAGGTTTATTAAAGCCTAACAAAATATTATTGATATGATTACGTTTTATATATGGTCGAGCTGGCGAGGGCTAGCCTAGCCAGTTCAGACCTCGAATTATCCTTATGAAACAAAAAATACTTTATGAAATTTGAGCTGAGTTAAGAAAAACTAGATTGAATAGCGTCGAGACTCGAGCCTTTATTATAGATTCCAGCTGTCACTGTTAATATTTTAGACCTAAATGACTTTCTTGGTTGATGAATAACAAAGCTTAAATTAGATGGAGCTATAATTTAGAACCTAGTAGAACATTAGTTGCTATTTAATTATCGACTTTTCAGTCGTACAATGTTGCTAGAATATCTTGCAGATGTTTTTTTGGAAAAGTATTGTAGCATATCACAGATTCAAACAAAATTGAGATTTTAAAGTAGTCTACTGTTTGATGGGCCCAGTAGCATCAACTTGCGCCAATGCAAAAATAACAGCTTTTAGCGCCGCGTTATAGTTTATTTAAAGAGGAAACATAAAAACATGTACGCAAGAATTTGGGAAATGTATTAGAAGAAAAAGGTAATTATCTTCATACTAAAATAGACCCAAATATATTTTATTAAGAATTTTGTTACTTTCATAGCGTGCTTGCTGTATTGTGAAATTATTATTATACACATGTGAATGAAGTTTGTACTCTGGTGTGCAGGTCATAGTCTTCTTGAACTAGAGGTGAAGAATGCTCGGTTGTCTGTAGATGGTTTAAATCCAATGCCAATGCTCACAAAGTTGACGCTAGAATTTGTCAGACTCGATGATGGGCACCTGAGTAGGCTGAACGAGTGTTTCCCAGGTCTTCAAGTTCTAAACTTGATTAAAGTTGCTGGATTGACATACCCTAAAATTCATCTCTTAAATCTAAAAGCATTTCGGTGGACGGTGTCTAATGCTCCAAAAACCCTGACTATATGTGCCCCCAATCTTGCCAGTCTAGAACTAATATGTTTTGATCCAGTAAAACTTTACATCAATGCTCCATTGTTGTCTCATTTCCATCTTAGTATAGAGAGGGTAGGCCAGTTTATAGTACCAGAGCCTAATAGTCTAAAAACACTAGAATTAAAATCCTCGGACCTATGTTACCTACTCTCCATATTTCCATATAATACAACAATCCAGAATCTCACACTGGACTCTCCAAAGTATGGGCCCGTTGAAATGACCAAGTTTAGCATTCTCAAGGTGTTCAGTGTTTTTCCAAATGTGAGTAGTCTTACATTGGGTTCGGGAGTCTGGTCAGAACTAATGATGTGCCCTTCGGCACCATTGGCTCCGGTGTCTGAAAGTTTGAGAGCTAGAAGTATAATGAAAGGCTTAAAGAAAATCATTGCTTACTTGGTGCTAGGTGATACAGACATAACTCTCTCCTTCATTTCTTATGTCCTGGAGAAATGCTCAAATTTGTCAGATGTGGCATTGTTCTTTCACCGTGATGTTGATTCTAGTGTTGCAAGTAGCCTCATCTCGTCATGTGTGATTCGGTGCTCAAGAGTGAGATGGAGGTGGGGAACTTGGAAAGAAGGAACTAAAGATTCTTGGATCTCAGATAGCATCTGATTTGAGCGAGATGTGTAAAAAGGAATTGATGCATGCCATGCTTCCATAGTCTTATGGTGATTCCACCACAGAGCTTTGCTGATTTTATAGAATCAAGATATTTCCTTCATCAGATAATTGAGCATTTATTGTATTCAACACAAATTACTAGCAATCAGTCAGCTGCCCAAACTTGTTATCAGCAAGTTTCCAGTGGATTATTCCTCCGAAAAGGTCCATTGTGCTTCTTCATTGTCTTCTTTGAATCAGTGGATTAGAGATTTATGGTTTCCTTCTCATCTCAGATGTTTTCATCCAATCTTCCATTAGATGTGTTATTATAGTTGCATAACAAATTTATCATGGTCCTGTGTATTTGTCATTTTATATACATGGTTGTGGAATGTTTGCAGCATACTTCTAGCTTATGAAGCAATATGTAGTACCCAACTTCTAGTTAAATAGTTGCTTCAAATAAAAAGTCAATCCTTAGACTATTTTTTAGTACTTTTAATTTCTTTCATAAAAGTATGTATATGTAGTACCCAACTTGTAGTTAAATAATTAAGAATACCAGCTGTGCTTTCTAAATTCTACTTTGTATTAGAGATATAGCCGGAGTCTTGTGCTTTATCAAACCTGCTGCTATACTGTGACCTAGCTTGATTTACTTGATTTTATCATTCGAGAGAAAGCGAGTTGGAAACTCCTTGGAAAGCTGTGATGATTTATGGCTTATTGTAGATGTTGGTGATGATTTTGTGAGACAAAAGAAATAAAGCATGGAGATTAAAGACTACGCTGAAATTATTTGGTTATTCATGAATTTAAAGATAAAAAGAAAGTAATGAAGGTTCTAGATCCTTGTAAAACCAGCGTTGGCATTTATAAAAAGTTGCAGCATCCTTCAGAACTAGCATGGTATATGTCTCATTGGTGTTGCTTCTGGTAGAACTACTCTGCAAGACCAATACGCAGAAACTCCGGTCTTTACCAGTTCAATTTCAAAGTCTTTGAAATCACAGATGATGCAGTTCTTGAATGTAGTTTAGCACAGTAGCATAGATGATGCAGTTCTTGAATGTAGTGCCTGTTTGGCGGACAAAGAAACGGGCTTATATGAGCCGAATGGGTATTTTATTTTTTGAGCGACTGTTTGGCAACCCACATCTGTGTGCTGAAATCGGGCATATCTGATCATAATCAGAAAGTGACATAATCAAACATTCTCATCCGCGTTTCAGCTTATTTAGCTTGGTCCATTTAATATATTTTTTTAAAAAAATATTTTTGCAGTGCAATACCTTGTTTATTTATATGCATTTTTGTATTATTTTTTTAAATTTTTTGTTCATATATTAAAATTATTATATCAAATTTTTAATTTTTTTAATAAAATTATAACTCATAAGTTGTGATTTACCAAACACTTTAACAACTTATAATTAATTTATAAGTAAAACTATTCAAACGCCTAAATAACTTATAAGTTACAATATTCATATCACTTATATGACACTTTTCAACTTTAAGTCATAAGTTACATTTTTTAAGAAACCCAAACGGACCCGTAGTTTAGCACAATGGCATATTGTCATTAAGTTGAGTAGGTTTGTTACTTTGCTAATTCAATTTCTTATCCATTTAATCTTCTTAGTAGTTGATTTGCCATTTTCCTTTCATGATATCCACTTAGTTTGTATCGACTGCTTTGTAATTAGATTTTCGTAATCTCCCTACGGTGATCTGAATGCAACCAGAACTCAAGTTGATCTTGAAACGATGGTTTTATTCACAATACAAGATTTCCTATCTTGAATAAACTCAAAGTTGTTACAATAGAACTTGTCACAACCGAAAAAAGGATTAAACTAATTAAGAAGAGAAATCAGTATAAAGAAAAAAAGAAAAAGAATATGTCAATCTAATAGTCGGACACCTGAATTATATAAAGCACCCCTATGCCAAAAGCATCTCAGTTCCGCCATAGAGTCCTCCAAGATATCTGCTCTCTGCATCTTGTGACGCTCTCCCTCAAAGTATTTCATCAAAATTTTACCAAGCCCGGATAAATATCTGTTTCTACTTTTTATAGTATAAACTCGCTTTATATTTGCAAACGTTTCAGTACTATATGGGGAAAATCCTTGAAACGCCATTGAGTCTACTTTTCCATATTCACCAGGGCACAAAAAAAGCGCTTTCTCTGACTAAATCTTGTGTACGCTGTAGCCTGCATCTTCTGTTGTCAAGTTCTCCCTCCAGTTCTCAAACTCGGTTCCGCCAAAAACCACTTGCTTAATTCCAACAAAGCTGTTAAGAAAATCCAAAACTTTAGTCATGCTGTAAAACTTACCACATAAATAGAGAAATTTTAAGTGCTTGTCACTTGTTCAATTCATTCAATCAACTTAGGGATATCACTAGGAGGGAAGGATAATAGACCAAAAATTTGACCAGCAAGATTGCTAAGAAATAGCCAGAGATCATGCTATGCAAGTAGCAATTACTAAGTAGCACAAGTTCAATTTGGGTTGAGGCAATTCTCTCTAAAGCCTAGATCTGCAGTGATATGTGTAGAAAATAATTCCTCCACTTTTGATGTAAATTCACTGATAAATACCTACAGGCTATAACATTTCTTAAATAGAGGGTGAAGCTTACTCTGAGCTTATTTGGGTCAGCGCATTAACCAAAACATCCAACAACAATCCTTCACCAGTTCCAATATCCACCCTGCCACATGCAAATGGCTTGGTCAAGTTTAAAATTCATCACTACATGGTTATATCACAGAATAAATCATTTAAGGCTGCATACCATATTCGTGCTATGTTATGTTGAATCTCTAAATCTCCAATGTTATAAAATGTAGTTGGTGTAACATTTGCTCCCTGAATAGCATCGTAAACTGGTCTTTTATCCATAGGAGATTGTGATAACTGAAATTAAATAAAATGTCAGATTATGCAAAACAAAGTCAAATTATGCAAATATGAGTAATGAAAAACCTGAAATGCAGTACGCAAAAGGTATCAATCACGTCCGAACTTTACTGCCAGGCTAGTTTCTTAAAATGTGCATTTCTCAACTACAGGCTGCAGCTTACCAGTCAGCCCTCTAAAAGGTCTTGACAAGCTTATGTATAATGAAAGTGAAGGTCATACTGTATTTTAGAAGTAATAGAACATAACAGAACTTACTTGCATGTTCAAGGAATTGCAACCTCCAAGACGTCCCACAATGTGCCATGACCGTATCGTCTGCAAAGGTAGATTAAGTGTTTCAATGATTTAAACTTTCTAGATAAAAGAAAAATGTACTCAAGTTTTAGAGAAATTACATCACAAATCAAGGACACATCTTTCTCCAAAAGAGTATTGTAGAACTCAAACCAAATATACGAGTTGGAGAATTCAAATCTGATAAAAAACACCAACTAAACAAGTTAGAACTTAAATTTAGAGAATTCAATCTGATATAACAACTAACTGAACAAGTTCATAAAATTCCACGAATCTTGTCTTCAATTCCTGACTACAATACCATTGATTATATACAAGGACAAAAAAAAATGTGCAGGGAGAGATTTTGTAGGTCATGCTGGGAGAGATTTTGTAGGTCAAGCTGGGAGAGTAGTTCTAATGTTTTCCAAAGAATTGAATTGTGAGTCTTAGACATACCATCTTTGCTCGGTACATCTGAGCTAAGTTATTAAATAGAATGTGGCGCAAAATGTAAACTTACTTGTTCATGACGACTTTCATAGGAATTGGCGAGCCAGTTTTAGTATGCAATATCTTGTCCCTTTTCCTCCTCAGTCTTTCCTCCATCTGAATGTTTAGTTATCCCCGTCAAGCAACAAGAGAAAACCATTAGTCAGAGATACATGTGAAAAAAAAGAGCCCTGCAATATGAAGAACATGTCTAGCCACCAAATACTCTACTCGAACACGCTTTGTCAATTAACCCAAACATGATCAAATACTACCAGTTTAATAAATATATTATTTTTTTGAATCTAATATACTCATATTTATCGAAGTCCTGTAAGATTAACAACCACAAAACTGACTATCAACATGACCGAAAATCAGGAAATGGAGTATATAAACTAAAATGAGCAACTCTCTCCCCCCCCCTCTCTCCCCCCCTCACCCCTCTCTATCTCTCTCTCTCTCTCTCCCCCTCTCTCCCTCTCCCTCTCTCTCTCCCCCCCTCTCTCTCCTCTCCCTCGCCCCTCCCTCCAGACAAACAACACAAATTCTGCAGTTTACACAATCACAGATACAT
>PHNY01137807.1:22202-34061 GCA_003724115.2 Anethum foeniculum
ATTTAGGGCCGTTTAGCGACGTTCGCCGTATAATTAGCCTAGGTTAAGGCTAAAAGGCGGCGAACGCTCAATAATTAGATATGATTAAGGCAAATTAGCATTGTTCGCCTATTAATTAGCCTTTATTAGGGTTAATGGCTCACGGTCGCTTGAAATCAGCCCCGTTTAGGGCCGTTTAGCTACATTCACTCATACTTTTAGCCTAATACAAGGGCTAAACCGTAGCGAGTACTTATTACCATCGTATATGTGTAGGTCGCTCCACACTATGCGAATGTTAGAACCCCAGAGGGTTTGAATGAGATTTTGACCTACTTAACATCGAGAAAACCTGATCAGTTCTACTCAAGTTAGGGGGCAAATGATATGGGATTAAGTAAACCCTAAAGACACATTAAATGATTGTAAGAAATGAGGGTCGAAACCCTAGCGGCTGTATTAAATACGATTGAATTAAATGCGCAATTATAACAAAGATAACCCGAGGTACTTGGTAGTATCAAGGCCTTTATGTTTGAATGTATAAAGAGAACCTAAGTGACATGGGTCAGTTGACAGTCATAAACACGAATGATAGTCCAGACTATCAAAGAGGCCATACAGGCTAGTATCACTTCCTTGGCCCAATACTACCTCGGCCTAGTGAAATGTCAAGGAAGACTTTGCATGTGCTGAGAATAGTATCTCGATTAGAAGTTGGCACAGGTGATAACATCAACATCAATAAGGGGATAGAGTCATACTCGAAGGTATGATCTTATCAACATCACGGGAGCTTGATCCCCAAAGTATCAGAACCCTAATAGAATTCTGCAAAGGCTCCTGACGCCTATATAAATAGTCATACTCTTGACTATCAGAACTACGTTTTTGGTTTAATTCTTGACAGGCTTGAGATACTTAGGCATCTCGTGAGGATCTTGGTAGTCCCGAACACGAGCGCAACCAATCAGAGACGACTGTCGCCATTATATTCAAGTTCCACACCGTCAAGATTTAAAACCTAGTTTTTATTCCACAACACAACCTTTGAAAAATCTAGGAGGCAAAAACATCGAAGAGTAAGTGGGAGATTTTGCAAAAATCTTTTCAAGGAGTCGAAAAAGTAAAAAGGTGCGGCTCCAAGTGCTACGCAGGGAGTTTGAAAATTTGAAGATGAAGAGTTCAGAAAATATTGGTGAATTTGTTACGCATTTGAAAACGGTGACAAATGAGATGAAAAGAAACGGGGAAAGTCTCGATGATGTTCGGGTCATGGAAAAGTTACTCTGTTCTTTGACAAGAAAATTTGATTATGTTGTTACTTCTATCGAGGAGTAAAAAGACCTATCCATAATTTCTATTGATGAGCCTGTAGGTTCCCTTCAAGCCCACAAGCAGCGAATGAACCAGTATGATGATGCAAACCATTTGGAAAAGGCGTTGCAAAATAAGGTGTCCATTGGTGATAGTTCTGGCAGTAGCAGTTCTGTACGTGGCAGAGGTGGCTTTAGAGGTGCTTACCCAGGTGGACGAGGACGTGGAAGGCAGTCCTTCAACAAAGGCCAGAATTCTGAAGATTATCAACCATCTAGCCGTGGTCAAAATTTTAGAGGCTGGGGAAGAGGTGGATTTCAATTAGGTGACAAATCTCAATTTCAATGTTATAACTGTAATAAATTTGGTCACTTCAGCAATGAGTGTAGAGCACTAAAGGTGGAAGAAAGAAGTCATTTTACAGCAATAAAAGAAGAAAAGATATCTGCACTGCTATGTTCCTCACTTACAAAGGAGACGAGGAAGGCAAGAAAAATGTTTGGTATCTTGATTCAGGGGCCAGCAATCACTTTGTCCTGTCACAAGGATTTATTTACGGAGATAGACCAGACCATCACAGGAGAAGTTACTTTTGGTGATTCTTCAAAGGAAAAGGTACAATTACAATTATGACAAAGAATGGTGAGAAAAAGTATATAAATGATGTTTATTATATACGTGCTTTGAAAAGTAATATCATCAGTCTTGGCCAACTTGTGGAAAAAGGATATAATATACAGATGCAAGATAATTCTCTTACCATCAGAAACCAGGTTCGAGAATTGATCGCCAATGTGGAGATGTCAAAGAATCGCCTGTTCACACTCGATATACAGACGAAGGTGCAGAAGTGCTTAAAGTCGGTAATTAAAAATGACTCATGGTTATGGCATTTGAGATATGGTTATCTTGGATTTTCTGGCTTGAAATTATTGTCAAAGACAAAAATGGTGGACGCCTTTCCAGAAATCAACGAACCAGATAATTTATGTGAAGCGTGTGTCAAGGGGAAGCAACACAGACAAAGTTTTCCTGTTGGAAAATCATGGAAAGCTAGGAGGCCATCGGAGATAGTTCACACATATATTGGTGGTCCTTTTGATGTTGCATATCTTGGTGATAACAAGTATTACTAACTTTTATTGATGATTTTAGCAGGAAACGTTGGGTGTATATCATAAAAGAGAAGTCGAAGGCTCTTGATAAATTCATGGAGTTTAAAGCATTGGCTGAAAAACAAAGTGGCCAGTATTTGAAGACCCTCAGATCAGACAGAGGAGGCGAGTATTCTTCAAACTTGTTCAGAAGTTTCTATAGAGCACATGGCATTAATCATCAGTTGACAACGATATTTACTCCTCAACAAAATGGCATTGCAGAAAGAAAGAAGCGCACAATTCTTGACATGGCAAGAAGCATGGTGAAAGCAAAGCACTTGCCAAGAACTTTCTGGGCGGAAGCCGTTCTATGTGTAGTTTATTTGTTGAATCGCCGTCTAATAAAAAGTGTCAGAAACAAAACTCCAAATGAAGCATGGAGTGGTAGCAAACCATTAGTTGGACATCTCAGAATTTTTGGGTGTGTTGCATATGCTCGTGTTCGTGATCAGAAAAGAAAGAAGCTCGATGATAAAGGCGAGAAGTGTATCTTTACCGGATATGATAAAAGAAGCAAGGCATCTAGACTCTATAATCCACTAACAAAGAATCTAATCATTTCACGAGATGTTGAGTTCGATGAATCAGATTACTGGAAATGGAGTGAGGAAAAAAGAAAAGTTGCTGGTTTATTTTTTCAAAATGATGGTGATGATGATAATGATGACTCCAACATTGAAGATGATGGAGATGATGATCCAACTCCTCCAAAAAGTCCTAATCAACAAACTCCCGCGTCAAAACCATCAACGGGAGGAAGCAAATGTGGAGTCTAGATAATATCTATGAAGCAACAAGTCCGGTACAAACATCCTTTGATTATTCTTTATTTTTTTTTATGGCTGAATGTGATCCAGTGACATTTGAGGAAGCTACTGAAGAAAGCAAATGGAACAAAGCCATGGATGAAAAAATTGATGCAATCAAGAAGAATGATACTTGGGAGCTCATAGATCTTCCAGAAGGACACAAAGCAATTGGTGTCAAGTGGGTCTATAAGACAAAGACCAATCAGGATGGTGAAGTGGAAAAGTACAAAACAAGGTTGGTGGCTAAAGGCTACAAGCAAAGATATGGCATTGACTATGATGAGGTATTCGCTCCAGTTGCAAGAGTTGATACCATACGACTTCTTACAACAATTGCAGCTCAGAACCAGTGGAAGATTTTTCAGATGGACGTGAAGTTAGCATTTCTAAATGGATATCTCGAAGAAGAAGTCTATATTGAGCAGCCTCCCGGATATATTCAGAAAGGCCAGGAAAATAAAGTTTACAGAATGAAGAAAGCCTTATATGGTTTGAAGCAAGCTTCACGAGCATGGAACACAAGTGTTGATGAATATTTTCAAAGGAATGGTTTCGTGGAGAGTCCATACGAGCATGCTCTCTACACGAAAAAAAATTCATGGGGAGACATTATGATCGTTTGCTTATACGTGGAAAACATGATATTTACCAGAAATAACCCTGGTATGTTCGATGATTTTAAGAAAGTTATGACTAACGAATTTGAGATGACAGATACTGGTCAAATGTCGTACTTCGGGATATTAGTTGGCTACTCATATAGTGATTGTGGAGGTGACTTGGATGATTGGAAAAGTACTTCAGGATATGCTTTTCATATTGGTTCTGCGATATTTTCGTGGTCATCCAAGAAGCAACCGATAGTTGCCCTCTCAACATGTGAGGCAGAGTACATCGCAACAACATGCGCGTGTCAAGTTTTGTGGCTAGGCTACATATTGGGCGAGTTAAATCTCATAGAGGAAGGTCCAGTTAACATTTATGTGGATAATAAATCCGCTATTTCACTTACAAAAAATCCGGTGTCCCATAGTCGGAGCAAGCACATCAACATTAAATATCATTTTATTCGAGAATAGGTGAACGATAAAATCGTTGAGCTGGTGCACTGCAGGACCGAAGAAAATTTAGCGGATATATTTACAAAGCCTTTAAAGCCGGATGTATTTCACAAAATGAAATAAAAGCTCGGAATGTAAAGTCGAGTTTGAGGGGGAGTGTTAGAAATTCAAACTCTTTTGAATAAGCTTTAAATAGTATAGCTGGGTTTGAATATTGATATAATACAACCGTGTGTATGTATGTAGCAGCTATTCAAGAATTAAAAAGCTAAGTTTTAAAAGTAAAAGATGGTAGGCGCCAGTTTATGTGAAACAAAGAACATATTGGTACAGTTGTTTAGATCAAGAATAGAAGCCTGAAAAAGAGGCAGGCTGCATGAGAATACAAAAGAAGTCAGCTATTTATATTACGTGCATGCATGAATCCATAGCTGTAATAGTAAAGGCAGCAGTCAATATTATCTGTAATAAATAGTTTATGATGTACTCAGTGATGTAAGGTTATGTAATCTCAAGCCTATATAAAGGCAACCCAGCTAGTTGTGATAGACACGCAGTAAAAATGCAAAGGGAGGATAGAGAGCTGAAGCTCAGAGGAAACAAAAATAGAGGTTGTAGCCTAGTATTAAAAAATAGAAGTTGTAGCTACCATCTATATTAATATAAAGTGTGTTTAGGTTTTATTGTATCATCACCTAAGTCACAGTATACAGTTCACATACCCACACATATACGCACTGTGTTTGGGTTAAAAACCAGAGTACAAAGTTCATCACATTTCCAACACCATCATCGTGACCCATGTAATTAAATTTTACTTGGTGTTTAATGTGCCGCTGGTTTACTTTTGTTGTGCTTGAAAGTTCCACTACTGCATGGTAGATACTATAGTCATCTCTTAAAAAAATTGTGGTCGTGTTAGATTCAGGTCTGGTATACTTTTAATCTGCTCTAAAGTTATAGGGCTGAGTGCATGGTATATGTTATCATTATCATCCCTCGTCCAAAAAAATTTCCTGCATTAGATAATGATCACTTGCATACTAGATTTGTGATTTGAACTCTACTTGAAAGAATTTCAAAATTTTGTCATATCAATGGAAAATGGATAACTATTCTTGAACAAATGACTATCTCAACTGAATTTTAACGTGCTTTTTTGTTCCAATTGTGGTTATTAGTTTGTTTAGATATTCAAATTAAGTTTAAAAAATATCAAGCCAGGAAATAAACTAGCACTCTCTCCAGTGTATGGTGATTAGGTTGTTCGGGATGTTTTGAATATGTGAATTGGTGTGATTAGAAGTCGAGAAATCAAATCACACAAGACTCAGCCACCACACGTCATAAGTAGGGGGGCTAAATCATGAACTTGAACATACTTGCGATAGACCATTGCCTTCACCACAACATTCATGTTGTTGGTAAGTAAACCCTGAACCTCTTGGCTCAAGAGGGACATGATAACCGCCCGACCAGGGCCTGTGGTTTCAGTTTGCCTCTTTTAATGTGTATAAAGTTAGGTGATAGGTTGGATTGCATGAAATATTATAAGTGTTTTCTTCGAAATGGACTGGTACTAAAAATTTTGGTGAGATTTGAATGGAGAGGGTAAATGTAAAGGACATGAGTCTACCACAATTTTAGTGCTGGAGCTTTTGATTAGCATGGTCCTAAGAAGCACAGACTCTTGGGTCACATGCCAAGTCCCCATCTTGGATATTTGGACACAAGTATCTCCATATTGGACATGCAAATTTTTCCACACTAGCTACTAATTTGATTTTTTTTTTAAAAAGTTGTAGTAAAATATTATATCAACAAACTAGTTTTACAAAATTAAGTGTTCATATTTATTAGTTATTACAAATGTATTGGTTCTCATATTCATTTTTGCATGAACTAGAGGATTTCACTTGTATTTTTATTTTTAAGATTAGTAAATTATGCATTTATTTCATTTTTCGTACAAATTTTGGTTTTATTAATAGGAATTAATATGTTTAACATGAAATAATTATGAGTTTTTATTTATATGTGCGGTGTCCCCGCACCAGAATCCCTATATTATTATATTTGTCAAATTCCCGTATCACAGCACTAGGCACTCATACGTCCCACATGTCCTTGCTCAAGGTCATAGTTAATGCAAAATCATGAACCCAAGTTATTACTGTTGGGAACCCTGAGGACTGGTTCAAGTCATGAGAATAAACAAAGAAAACTTATGTAATATATTTCCGAGTAAATTATAGAATGATGACTTGTAAATTAATTTTTTTGCACTTTATTGGCTCATGTTCAACATCCAGCACTTTAATGGCTCAATAAAAAAAACGTAGCCATTTAAATGACTTCCGTCAAGTTCCGTTTAAAAAAAAACTAACGTCAATATTGATCAGTGAACAAAGGGGTAATCTTGTCTTTTCTAGTATTAGATTATACAAATACAATCGATCTATTTTCTCTTTTTCATTGGATTCATCTGCATCACCTGTGAGTTGAGGTCGAAGGAGAACAAGACCCCGAAATCGATGAGATGCCTTTGTAATTGAAATCCTTAATATAAATTTTAGCCGGTTCATAGTTTGGAATTAACCTTTTCTTCATAATTTTATGTAATAGATATTTCTGGTTTTGGGTTATAATGGATATTGTGATTTCATCGGCAGAGTATCCAGACTGGATAAGTATATACAGTAAATGTAGAAGATGAAAATAGATACTAAGATTAAAAACATGTGGTCGGTGAACTTCATAGTGCTCCATTTCATTGATGTTAGTCGGTTGTTTGTGTCTAAATTAGTATATGGTTTGATATGCACTTGTAGGCGTTAGCTATACAAACATAATAAGCAAACTAGTTCTAATGAAAATTAAGTTTCAGGTGGAAATAGAACTGGAGCTGGGAAGATGAATAATTATGGTTGAATAACTAGTTAAATTTGAAACCCTTTAAATGGAAATGGGTTGATATTAGATCATTACGGAAATATAATTCGTAATTTTTCACATTAAAGCACCTGTTCATTTTAATATCCATTTACTTGGATTTGTTAGAGATCTGGAAACTGAGAAATTTCCTTGTACCATATATTTATACAGTGTCAATGCTGGTAATAGACATTGAATGAGAATGTTGGACTAGTATACCCTTGATTGACTAAAACCGTTAATGTTGACTTGACGGAATTCATTAAAGTGGCTAAATATTTTTTGTTAAACCATTAAAGTGCTGGATTTCACACACGAGCCAACAGAGTGCAAAAAATATAATTTACAGGCCATCCTTCTGTAATTTACTCTATATTTCCCTTAAGTTTAGAAATGAAAGGAAAAGTTGCAGAGACAGGTGTTTATTAAGAGTGAGAAGAACAATACAGTACGGTGGCCTGCATCCTTTCTCCTCAAAAATATTATAGCAGCAGCTAGATGAAAGTAATCATAGAATGAAGTTTTTTCGGCATAAGTTGTAACATAACCAAAGCATAACCAAGCAAGGGACTAACAAAGGCTAAACTTTCGTTTAGTTTGAAAAGTAGGCGGATTTTTTCTTTCATCTTCCACTAATCTCGCAAAATCAATATAATGTTAATACTTAATATTTGTCCACCGAATATCAAAATTTTGCTACTACGGTTCAACATATAACATACACAATTTTTCTTGCATTGCTTGAATGTAAGAATGTATTTCACCCACATATAAATCTTTAGTACATGCACATAAGTTACAAAATGGTGATTTTCAATGTTTAATCATAAAGACTATATTAAAATGTTGTCTTTAAATTATAAGCCCCTTTTTGAGTGTTTTCAAAATGAAAAAGCTTATTTTATGTCTGACACATATTACATGATCGGATTAACTTTTAAAGAATTTTAACATATAAAATCTTAAAAAAATATATGTATATATTAAAATGATATTTACCAAAATACCTTCTCATATAAAGAATAAAAAAATATTAAAAAATGATGAAGTAAAGTATTAAAGAGACGAAAAGAGAGGCCGAAAACTTTTTATGAAAAGTTGTCATGTGATAGTTTTTTAAATTAGTTTGTGTTTGTTTTAGTATATATTTGTATAAATAAGTGTTGTATGAAACATTTCCTCCTTAATTGCACTATTGCTTGTACTTCTTCATTCCACCACCAAAACTGTGGTCAGTATTGACTTTACATGATGTCATCCCCAACATTCTCTTTGCTACACATTGAATAGAATTGGCCATTGAAGTCCACATTCGTTCTGCATCTCCCCCGTGCCAGTAACAACTTCGAAGCAACTCCTTAAATTCTTTGGCTTTTAACCCTTTCAAATTCAGCCCAAATATTCTTGGTGTAAGAGTCGATGCTGTGAAGCACATGCTACTTTTGGAAAAACCTGGAAATTCTTACAAAATCTAATATCCTTATCACAAATAAGAAGATAATCAATTTGATTGGTGTGACATCCACTTCTAAAAGTAATCAGGTTATCATCACGCTTTCGGAAATATGAATTTATAATCACTAACTCGTGTTCTTTCGCGAATTCCAAAAAAGATAATCAATTTTCATTTCTAACACCAAACTCAAAACCGCGATGAATGCCCTCATAGCCATCTACTCGCGCACCAATATGACGATTAACGTCATCACCACTAAATAGAAATTGATCGGTTGGAATACTTCTAACCAACTCATCTAAAAACAACCCTAAAAATCATGGATTCAACATCCCCCAACCCGACTTGAGGAGTATAAACACATATCACAGTGCTAACGGTTGTCCAAACAACCAATTTAAGATACATGATTATATGACCATATCATTTGACTTCTACTATTTTTGGATATTTCAAACAACCGTCGAAGATCGTCCTTACAATATTGATCCAATGAGAAATAATGGTATGTGTCCGGTTATCCGGTTTTGGAAGATCTTCGAATATAATAGGTTCAATATTGATGTCTTCTACGAAAATCATAATTAATATTTTGACTAATGAATTGTTTATAGGTCTTGAATGGTTTGTTGTTGAATACTGATGAGAAAAGTAGCCAAGCATGACACAACACGATATAATGGATAAAGGGTATGTTCTCTGAGATTGCTATATTGCGATAATTTTTTGGAAATGTAAGGAATTTAAGATTAAAATCTAGGAAAAAATTTAGTAACCGCCACAGAGAAAGTAACTACAATGGCGCAGACTATAGAACGCTTTTGACTTAACCGGACTATAAAACATAATTTTCTTAGGTTTTAAAATTTTGATTAATATTTAATTATGTCATGTATGTATAATTATGTGTGTATTAATTTTGTTACTTGCTCGAGAGATATGACTAAAATATACTTTTAGACTCATGACAAGTTGTATGGGTTGGATTCTAATATTATTTATAATAAAATTATTGTTTTTGAGAATTGATCAAAGAGGAATAAGTCTGTTTATTTAGTTTTAGATATCTATCAAATTTACATCTTCAGGTACCAATTTATTATTCTTTTCATGACTCTATTTTTATAATAAATATTGATTATCTATATTGGTGAGAGTTAGTATAAGTTCGTTTGTTCACTTTTCTTTGGTTTAATTATTCTTTATATTGCTGTCTAAACATTTTTATAAAGTTCTAACATTTGTACACTGTGTGTACTTTTAGTGCGCATTCTTATCTTTGTTTGACATCTTATTTATAAAACTGTCATTCCTTACTGTTAGATAATTTGGTGATCAGTGTTTAGCACTTACGTAAATCAGAGTATATCATCAGAGTTTGACAGATTGATATCAGTGTTTGATATCAGTATTTATTCTGTCAGACTTTATGGAAGCAGTAAATCAGTTTGTGATTTATCTGATTGAAGATTTTGAAGATTGTAAGGTTATGTCGGTTACTCAGCATTTGGAAAGAAGCAATCAATTATTAGATACGATTAGTATGTAGTCATTCTGATGTAATCATATCAGTAGTAATTGATTGTGTAACTTTGTATTATATAAACACAGATTAGGTTAACACTAGATGTGTCGATTTTTGTTTTATCATTCTGTGTAACCTAGCAGCTCTCAAGAATACTCTTACATTCTTTGAGAGAGTTCTAAATATTATTGTAACAGTTTTTATTCATCAATATAAAAACTGTTTATCATTTTACTTGTTAATTTCGATTTAATTGTTATATACTGTATTCACCCCCCCTCTGCAGTATATTTTGAGACCTAACAATTGGTATCAGAGCTACCTGTTAAAATATATACAGTTAAGATCCAATAAAAACAATCATATCTGAAAAGAATTCAAACAATCAAGCCTCTGAGAACAATACTAGTAGATATGAGGCTATTAGGGTTCATATGCTAAAGGCAAGTGAATATCCCACTTGGAAAGTGAAGATGGCTATGTTTTTGAAAGCTACAGATCCTGAATAAATTGACAGGATCTATAATGGACCACATGAACCAACAAAGCTATATGTTGTTGTTGGAGATGCACCACGTATGGCTGTTCCTAAGGAAAAGAAAGATTACACTCCTGAGGACAAATCTTCTATAATAAAAGATGCAAAGGTGAGACATCTTCTTCATACTAGTCTTGATAATGTTATGTCCAACAGGGTGATTGGATGCAAAATAGCAAAGGAGATTTGGGATGCTTTGGAGGTAAAGTGTGAAGGAACTAAGACTATCAAGAAGAACAAAAGAACAATACTCACTCAGGATTATGAGCACTTTGATTCAAGATCAGATGAATCACTGACAGAGATCTATGACAGATTTCTGAAATTGCTGAATGATTTATCTTTGGTTGATAAGGAATATGATCTTGAAGATTCAAATTTAAAGTTTCTTCTTGCACTACCTGAAAAGTGGGATCTTAAATCAACAATCATAAGAGATAGCTATGATCTTGATGATATGTCTCGTGATGAAATCTATGGAATGCTCAAAACTCATGAACTTGAGATGGAACACAGGAGCGAAAGAAAAGGAAGCAAATCAAGGTCTGTTGCATTGAAAGTTGAAGAAATAATATCAAAAGACAAAGCTGTGAGAAGAAGCCATTCTAAAGGAAAGGCAATGGTTGCAAAGTCTGATACAGAGTCATCAAATACCGATGATGACTCAAATACTCATAGCTCCACAGATACTGATGGAAATTTTGATGATAAAGAGATGATGCAACTAGTAGCTTTCATAGTGATGTGAGGTCCAAAGTTCAAATACAGAGGGGGGTGAATGTATTTGTGTCCATTTTTTGAAACTTAGAGCAGCGAAAATAAAACTTAAATCGAAACAAACAAATACAAACGAGATCTGGGGTTAAATTCTTTTATTAAAAAATATAACCACAAAGGTTTGGTAACAAACAACGAATAACAAGCTATTCGATGCAACAATGATTTAAACACGCTAAACTAAACAATAAGAACAAGTGTTTAAATCTCTCTCTACAAGGAAGTAATCAAGCTAATGATTGAACCAAAAATACAATGATTGCTTCCTTTAATAAAGAGCTACAAAGAGAATGTAAGACTTAAATG
>PHNY01137842.1:3543-20463 GCA_003724115.2 Anethum foeniculum
TGTCTCGTAGAATTGACTTAGATTGCATATCAGGCTGTAGCGACCGCAGGAACGAGAAATCAAATAGTTGTTAAAATAAAAGTGGTGATGTCATGAGTCGACAGAATGAGATATTGTGTTATTGCGAGAGGGCATAATTGCTAAGGACCAAAGGCAAGTACACCTTACCATCTTAGTATTTCTATTCCTAATTCGTATACACAACATACGCATATCCTCCTAAACGACTTATAAAGTTTTCAATTCTAATTATTCATGCAAGTAAGCTTCATTTATTCAGATCTGATTATGCAAGTACTCATCCACTATTCTAATTCCAGAATAGTTAAACAATTTATATATTAAAATGTGCAGTTCTTATTATGCAAGTACTCTGCCACTATTCTACGTACAGAATAGTTAAGTGTTGATCGCTTCCGAGTTTTTGTAAAAACCACTGCGTCACATGGTTCATAGTCAACTGCCGCCTTTTTTTTCTAGCTAGATAGAACAAGATACAATGTGGTCAATTGTCCTTAATTGTGGTATTACTTTAGAAAGATATAATGAACAAGTGAAATCGAACAAGAGAATCAAACAAGACAGATACAATCAATTTAAAGAAAATATAAAAAGATAATCAGATACCATCTTATTCAGATGCTATGCAAAACTTTTTAGACCAAGAGTGTGAGTGTGAGTATATGCTTTATGGCTTTCTGCATTTTTCCTTGCTCTTTCCAATAGAAATTATTTAAAAATGATTTTATTATGTTTTCGTACCAGCCTAAATGCGTAAAATCAGAACTATACCTGAACACTCTCATCAGAGAATATTGGAAGTCTCGAGTGGAATGTCATCTGGTCTATTTGCCAACCTCATTTCATCATTTTCATATACTGTAAAATGAGTTTCCTTGGTTCGACTCTTGTACAGCTTCCAAGATGAAAGAATGGTCTCGATCACCTAATTTTCCAACCCATCAGGAATTATATATCGGGCCTTGCAAAAATGCAATAAAAAGAAAGAAATAAAACAGTTATACCAAAGCAGTTATCCACAAATTATCCTCACTTAATTTTCATAATTCTATAAGCATAATAGATTTAGCATTAATAATGTATAATCTATTTTCCTACTATTTACCTGGCATAGTCAATTTCATCTAAATGCTGATTTAAATAAATTTCCCTAATTAAAACTCCTCTAAATTATGAAATATAAATTCCACGTAATATACATTGACATAATTCCACATTGTCGTCCTCAAGTTTTTCGGAACATGGTGCCAAGTAACATAAGTCAGGGGCACACATCGCTTAGGAAGTGTTCCAAGGAAGCAACTTAATTCCGATAAAACTTGGTCACTTTCTGTAGAGGGCTGGAAATCATCATTTATCCCAATGACAACCCTATGGTCAAAGCTTCTCGTATGAACTCTATCCATCCTGGTTTTTCCTCTGAACCTTTGAAGAACCGGAAATGCAAGTTTTTGTGAATATTAAAATTATATACTTGAAATAACAAAATTTGCAAATTGAAATAAGCAGCAAATAATTTCTTATCATTATTCTTACTAAAATCTGGACAATTTCAAGAAAAAAAATTAAACATAGTAAATTTATGTTTTTAACAACAGACTTGTAAAGTATAAATTTACCATTTCTTATAATAACATGCAGCCATGGAAAAAATTTAAAACTTAAGTTGAAGACAAACAAATTAGGTTACCTTCCACATCGCCTTCCCCAATATCATACAAGATATTTTCCTCCACAACCATCTTACTTGCAGTTGCAACTATTTCCTTTTCTACTTCTCTTTGTTGAGCTTTTTCCTTTTCAGGTTTTTTCCTTTGGCGTTTCCGCATAGCCCTCCTAGTAGCCATTGAATCTTGTCCATCATCTGCTGTTTGTGGTAACACAACTGAAGGATGTGGAGCTAATACAGGTTCTACAGATCGACGTGTCTCATCCTTTTCACTTGCACCCTTAATTGGAGGCTCGGTTGTTGAATTGGCTCGGGAACGTGTTGTTGGTCCACGTCCCGTTAGAAGCTTTTTCTTTTTTGTAACCTGCAAAATACAAAAAGTTAGGTACCAAATAATATGATTGTAACGTAGAATCTTTAAGGAAAAAAGAACTCTGGCTACGACACACCTTTGCTGGAGTCACCGATACATCAACGTCACTACCAGCATCTTGTCCTGTATCCTGTCCCGGATCATAATCCTCACTTCCATCTTGTGCCTTATCATTTTCCTTGGTTTTCTGTACATTTTTTAATCCAGCTGACAGTTTTTGTAACCTTAGAGCATAAAGAACTTCATTTTTCTGCTTCACTCTTACTGCCCTTTTTCTTTCATACTCTGTTAAAGGTGGTGGAGAGGGTATGATGGTCCTCTCACTCTGAACATAAAGATTAGAAACCATTATACAAGGAATGTAATATTGGGCTGGAACAATAAAATATTTCAAAATTCTGTCATATTTTTTTAAAAAAATATTGGACTGAAAATTGAATATCTAACCTGAACCCCATTTTCTCTGGTTGATTCATTTTCATGTGGTTTGCTCTGCAAGTCCAACTTTCTCTTTGCAGTTGGAGGTTTACAAGTCACAGGTTTGAAACTGCATTTTTCTAACTTATTTAGTCGTGAAGACCTTCGAGTACCTTCTTGTGGCCACTTCTCTAAACCCAAATGCTTCACCTTTCTATTCTTCTGCTGTTGCAGTTGATGAGCCATTGTGAATTAGCACTTTGGGGTTTTTAAGCTAAAAAAAATACAAGGGTAGTTACACTAGAGTTTTAAGTTAAAGTGCATACAAGGAAAAATTCAAAGGCAAGAATTTAACGGTAGCAACATTGTACCTGCAACTATACTAGGTCTTGGCCTCACGACCACATGCGGCTGCATTTTCTTGATTGGTTGTACAGTCATGTCAATGATATTATCGATGTAAAAATCGATAAAGTTACCGCTATTAGTTTGGTCAACTAATTAAGTAAGCTCCAAATCACTCGTCAGCAACTTCTAATCACCCAAATTCTTTGTGCTTACATAAATTCCCCCAATCTCCAAATAGTCAAGGTCATCTTTGACATGCTACATGAGTACCGTATATGAAAATTTTTTAGTCCTGACAGCATATATGACTGTCTCTATCCTACGAGCATATGTTGTACTCTGGAATTCACCCTGATGGTGGAATTTGATATGAACGACTTTTTCCATCCTGAAAAATAATTAGAAAAAGAAATTACATTAGTGTAACAAGACAGAGTGCATACAACTGATATAAAAAATAATAAGTAAATTAATAATAAGCATTTAAACCTAATTAAGAAGTAAACAAGCACATTAATAATAAAAAATGGTAAGTAAACAAGCACATTAATAATAAAAAGATATTTAAACCTAAGTAAGAAGTTTCAATTTATATCAACAGCATGACTATTAACTTAATCAACTTGAGTACATTAATAATAAACATGCAAACACTTAAATGGATTGCATTACCATTAACATTATCTTAATTAAAGGTTCATGATTACAGTAAAAAATGAACATTAATATAATGCATAAAATATATTGATTTATAAAATTATGCACGGTCTTCCACATCATCGGTCTCGATAAGGACTTGTCTCGTAGGAACATAATCCCTAGCCCAACTATCCTCACTGTCTTGAACATCAATTTCTGCACTAAGGGGTGCATCGCTGGAAAATGCTTCGTCTTGACCTTCATTTTCATCTTCAACATCACACCAGTCCCTTGGCAGTTTCTTGATGACATTATACATCATCTTTTCAACTGGATCTTCTACATATAATACCTGGTACACTTGGGAAGCCAATACGTAGGATCTGATTTGTGGTATAATCGTTTAAAATTCACTCGAGTCAGCCCATATAGATCATTTTCTTCGTACCAACAACACTTAAACAACACTACAACTAATTCTCCCCAATAATCAAGTTCTAATATCTCTTCAATTACTCCATAGTAACTGGCTTCGCCGACCTTTGGGTTATGATCTTTCAAGCTCGCAAAACTAGTTGTCAAAGCCGTCAAGAAAACACCGCTATTATGTGTTATGCATCTAGCATCCCTATACTTCGTGTGGTATCTGCACCCATTGATCACTTAACCACCATACTTCTTAGCAGATCAATTAAGGCCCATTGCAAGCACTTGTAATTCCTTCAAAATATTCCCTCTTTTGCCAACCTCCTCCATCATCCACTTCCAGAAATCTTTGCTATGTTCTCTGGCCCTTTTATATATGTTTGACTTTGCTTGAACATCAACCGAAGCTTCATGTTTTCTACAAAAATTAGCTAGTTTAATATTCTAGAAAAAACCAAGTAATTATAAAATTAACCTAAATTACGACTTGGAAATTGAAACTTACGCAATCAACTCCTCTACATCTTTGTTTCCAGAGTTGAACAGAACAAATGGTGCATTGCCGTCCATTGAGATACTTTTAAATTTAGAGCTTTTCCATTTTTATTTTTTCTAGTACCAGTATGGTATTCCAATTTCTCTGGACAGCCTTTAATTTTCCCAGAGTTGGTAATATCAGATCCGGCATTACAACCCAAGAACCTTGAACAGAATGTCAAGCATTCTTCTGCAAGGTAACCCTCGGTGATAGACCCATCTCGTGTACTTCTGTTCCGCACATAATTTTTTAGTTTGCATAAATAACGCTCAATTACCCATATGGAACGAATGTGTGCTGGTCCGTCATAAGCTAGTTCACTATATAAGTGAACCAATAAGTGGACCATTACATCAAAAAATCTTGCATAAATACAGTCTCAAATTGACAAAGTATTGCCACAACTTCTTCTTGCAGCCTTTTAATGTCGTTTAAGTCAATTACCTTGCTCCAAACACTTCTCAGAAAGGTTCCTAATCTGATTAAAGGGATGGAAACTACAGGATTCAGTGAATTTTTGAAAGCAAATTGCAACAAATAGTGCAATACAAAATATACATCACGACTCTTATATCCTGAGACCTTTCTCTCTTAGTATGCACAAATTGAGCGATATTAGATGCACTACAATATGGCAACTTAGCATTTTTCAGTACCTAGCAAAGTAGATCTTTCTCATCATTCATCCTATCAAATATGATAGCTTTGATTTCAAGGTACTTTCCATCACTCGATTCAACAGGATGAAGCTCCTTCCTAATGTCAAGTTCTTGTAGATTTAAACAAGCATTGACATGGTCCTTTGATTTTCCAGGAATATTCAGTAGAGTGCCAAGTATGCTCTCACAGATGTTATTTTCAATGTGCATAACATCGAGGTTATGCATATGCAAGTTCCGATTCCAATACGGCAAAGTGAAAAATATCGACTTCTTCTTGAAAGGAGAATGAACCTTCTTAACCTTTTTTCGGCCTGGCTCCTTCTTCTTCTTTCCAAACTGATTTTGAAAATTTGACAATAACTCTTCTATGTCTGTTCCAAAAATATTAGAGGAGGCTGCCCCGTCTCGATTTGACCATTGAACCTTTTTTTATCAAACCTCCACTTGTGTGATGGATCAAGAAATTTCCTATGGTTCATGTAACATACTTTTTTACTATGTTTAAGATACATTGAAGACGTCTCGTAATTGCATATGGGATAGCCTAAATACCCATTCGTCCTCCAACAGGATAACATTGCATATCCCTGGAAATCGCTAATTGTCCATAGAACTGACGCACCTAATATGAATGTCTTATCAGTAGAGACATCATATGTTTCAACACCTTCATCTCACAACTCTTTCAACTCGGCTACTAGAGATTTCATGCAAACATCAATGCTATTCTTAGGCAATTCTGGACCAGATATAAGTGTTGAGAGAATAAGGTTTTCTGGCTTCATACACAACCAGGGAGGAAGGTTGTAATTTATCATAACTATTGGCCAAGTACTATGATTTTAAATTCATCGAACGGAAAGGATTGACTCCATCCGATGCTACACCTAGAGTGTTGTTCCTATTTTCTGAAGAGAAATGGGGATAAAGTTCATCCATCTTCTTCCAGGCCTCCACATCAGCAGGATGCCTAAGTTTCTCATCCTTTTTACGTCCAAGTGCATGCCACGACATCAGTTTTGAATAGTCTTTGCACATAAACAATCTCTACAGCCTTGGTCTGAGTGGAAAATATCGCATCACATTTGCTAGGACTTTGAGAGTTACCTTCTCCGTTTCATTGTCATCTGTGCTTGTCTTTGTAACTACAACCCACCTTGACAGACCACAAGTTTTACATTCTTCTTCCTTTTCATTTTTACCCCAATAAAGCATACAACTGTTTGGACATGCGTCTTTCTTTTTATAATCGAGACACTAAATCTCTAATTATACTCTTTGCAACGTTGAAAGACAAAGGAATGTTTGCCTCTGGAAAGGCTTCTTTCATCAACTCTAGTATTTCTCCAAACCCCGACTCCGTAATTTCATGAACACACTTCAAGGAATAAAGTCGATAATAAAACTTAATCTAGAAAATTTTGTATAGCCTGGATAGAAGGGAAGTTTTCCTTCTTTCAGATGGCTATAGAATTTGTTAACATCATCGTTTGGTCCATTACTACGATGCAACATCTCTTCTAGATTATCTCCAAAATCTACATCGTTCTCTAAATCTATATCCTCATCATTACTTGCGTAATCAGGGACAAGGTATTGTGAAATTTCTACAATCCAGTTTGCATATAGCGGAAAAGGACCACTGCAGATCAGATGATCGTAAGTCAACATATTGACGATTCCAGATAATGTTCTTACAGTTTTTACAAAGGCATAATATTTCTTCACCTACAGCCACTTTGGGGAATGCATTTTTTATAAATTCTTTTATCCCCTATATATACCCTTGACTATACTTCGGAAGTTTTATCCAAGTAACATGCATGTCATCCATCACTACAGTTAGAACAATTCAAAATATAATTGAGAACCATATATTTGTATGTGTTTACTCATTCCAACCTAAGCAGCCTAGTCTATATATATAGCCATAGTAATGTCTTCAATTAAAATTTATTAAGCTAGCATAAAAACATTGATATTTATCAATATTATAGAGTGTTGGGTTGCTCAAGTCACTAAATGAAGTGCACATCATGCTTTAAAGATATATTTACTTAACATTGTGTGAAGCATTATAAAATTTAGTCCGACAAGGAAATAAACAAGAAAATACCAGGATACTAGCATGGATACTAGCACTCACTTTAAAAACAATTAAAATAATTATAACTTAAAAAATGCTAAAAAAACATACAAGCACTTCAACAATACTTCAAAAACATATACCAGAAGCTAGGAAAGAAAAAGAGAATGAGGTAATACCTTAAACAAAATGCAAACTCAAAGCTGTGAAGTCTACTCAGGGGGTAATCCACTAAACTCAAAGTTGTAAAGTTATGAAACCAAAAATTTTAATATGTAAGGAAATTAAATACTAATTCTACTTTTAATGAAACTATAAAATTGAAACAAAATAGAAAAGTATACAACTAAAACAGAGTAAGAAAACTTGAATGAAACAGAGTACATTCCTTCCTCCTACACTCGCATCCTTCACAAATTATACACGAATACTATCAATAGTAACACCATTAAAAAACAAACACGTATTTTATGCTTTTTTCCCATCAGTTTTACAACTACAACTAGCAACTAGTTTTGTTGAACTACATAAAAGTAGAGACAGAACTACAACTACCCATTTTGAAGACTTTATACACAGGCTTACAACCAAATATCACATCGTAAGTAAAATTCTATACTAGACAACAACAAAAATCTCACTGGCATGATACCAAAAATGTAGTAGTAGCAGCAAGGCCTTAAAGGGGAAGGCACAAACGACAACAAAATCTAACAACACATAAAGGACATAAATACTTAAACACCTAAAAAGGAAGAAAGTCCTTAAAAATGACAACAAAATCTACGATTTAAACCCTCCATTTAAACCTGCCATACAAAATCTCACAACAAAATTGAAAATAAAAATTATAAATTGAAAATTGAAAATTGAAAATAAACAAACCACATGCATCCACTAAAAATAGAAAATATATAAAGAAATCGTAGAATCAAAAATACCTTGAGATTTTAAACCTTGAAATGTAAACCAAAGCCTTGAAATGAAAGAATACCTCAAATGAAAGAGATGGGATATATTAAACCAATTGAACTAATAAAAGAAATTAAACCAACTGAAAAAGATTAAATCAAAGCCCTAATTTGAAGAACCAATTTGACCCTCGACCCCGAAACCAGTTGAGCCCTAATTTGAGATGAAATACAATTAAGCCCTAGTTTCAGTACCGAGAGAGAGAGTGTTAGCGAGAGAGAGAGAGAGTAGTAGCAAGAGAGGGCGGTAGCGAGAGGGTGTAGCGAGAGAGAGAGAGTAGCAGAGAGAGGGTGTAACGTTAGAGGGTATAGCAGAGAATGTGTTGAGAGAGAATGAGAGGGAGAGAGGATACTTACCAAAATTTTGAACTGTTTGAAATGTTTTGGGCGGCTTTTTTCCCAAAATTTCCCCCCTTCTGAAATTTACTAGCTGAGGCCCAAGATTTTGTATGTCTAGGCCCAAAATTAAACTAATTTTGTAATAAATAATATTCAAATAATATAAGCTTTTTATATATTTTATTATTTTTTATAAATTGATATGTCACATCTTTAATATATTTTTATTTTGAAAACTTAAATACCGTGCTCATGTTAAAACGAAGGGTTTTTTCCAATTTTTTTACTTTCAATTCCAATTTTATATTTTTAAAATATATTACTTTTACAATTCCTATTTTAATTTTTTTAAAACTTGTTGTATAAAAGATTCATGTATCATTTATCTCATTATTTAAATTGGAATATAACATTAAAATCTTGTAAAATGAATTTAAATTAATATTTTATCTTTAAAAAAAATTATATTTTTATTTTAATACTCTAAGGTAACACTTTGACAAGTATGTTGGAAGCGGTAACACTTTGTAGCTAATGCAACACCACATTTTTGGCTAAGGTAACATAAAAAACACAATGTTAAATTAGCTCATGAGCACCATATCTAAGGTAACATGTTAGGTAACATTTTTTAGAAGAGGGTTGCGATAGGCCATATATGGTGTAGTGCAAGTTAGTAATTTTCTGAGTTACTATTCACCCTCATCTTTGAGCAAGGATTTGGCTATGCTATATTAATCGGATGGCCATGAAATTTTGAAAGAACCTCATGCATATAATGAAGAAGCTATGGTACAAATTTGATGATTTTTGAATGAGTAGAACTTGAGTTTTGAATTTTTCTTTCCATGGTGTTCATGCTGGGCAGTTTTTAAAAAAAATGAAGGAGAAGTGTTTTGTCTCTTACTTTTTGGTCAATAATGTGTTGTGTATATGATGTATAGATATGTATATAGCTGGTGTAGATTGCTTGTGTAAGGTTTTCAAACCATGCCCATGCCTTGCACCATTCAAGACACTATTCTAGGTACTATATTCTCTTTTACTATTCCTTAAACTATTTTAGTTTGCATCCTAACTCTCCCATTTGGCCTTATAGTTGCCTTAGTTAGCTTCTAATTATCCTAGTTGCATGGTGTGCATGGATAATATACTATTCATGTGCCAACTTATGCCTTTCGTACGATTTCCTTACGCAAGTTCAATAATTTTTCTGAAAACGTTTCGTAGTGCATTCCTTGTTAAGGCAATGCTCTCTCATCCTCAAATTTAACTTAAATATGAATATGGAATCCTAATCCTTATAATTCCCTTGGTATAGTACATTCTTGTATTCCTTTATATCTCATAATTTCTCAAAATAATTAGTAAAAGGCAAAATATTCGAATTCTGTCGGCTTTTGAATTCACTTATTTTCTTAGTGCGATAACTTTACGTCCTCGGAACTTCAAAACTCCAAAATTTATATAGGGTGATCTACAAGGCCTTACATGCATCCGTAGAATCACTATTCATTAAAGTTTTAATTATTACCAAAATTTTGAGTTATCACAATATAAAGACGAGATAGAGCTATCTAAAATCTAATGCCATCATATCTTAAAAATCTTGATATCGATACCCTATCCTATAATCTCAACTCAAACTCTATGAGAGTTTGTCTAATCTTATTCCTATCTTAGATTATCTGTCTATCTTATCTTATACTATACCTATGCTTGTTTCAGGACCAAAACCTGTAGCTCTGATACCAACATGTGACACCCTCCCAATCCAGGGTCTAGATCGGGGAGTCACGATTGAATACTAATATACATATACCTTGTAGACAGTATTACAAATAAGATATAAGGATACAACCCCTTATACTAATTCGGATCTTTTAACAGGTAATGGTGTGAAACAAGCATCTAATATTACAACCAAACTCAAAGTTACACAAATAACTCAAATATCTACAAGTTCTTAAACTATGTTAATTACATTCTAGATTCAAACTACAGCCTCTACCTGCCCGCCAAAAGGTCCTCTACTTGAGATGGCATCGCGAATCTAACTATAGGCGGAAATCCATATAATGCACTTTTCCTGGGGAGTCTTTTACTTCTAAAAATCCTCTCGATTAACTGAAAGGGTTGGAGAATAAAAATGTTAGTCACAAGTGCTCAACAAGCAATATGATAGAAGGAAATATAAACGAATGTAAATGAATGGAGTCTATAACAATAGTTTCAAAAGAGAATAGAACAATAAAATATGGAAACTTAACATAGCGCTACGAGCAAAGCTTGGTGATAAGCCCATGACAGAGCTCTAAATCACATATCTAATGTGATTCTCAACTATCAGGATCCTCAGGCACTCTAGGCCTAATATTGAAATCATTAAAGACCGGAGCCACGGTCAAAATAGTTTCTGTTTCCAAAGTATATCAAATCAAATAGGGCAATTCAAGTTCAGATTTCAACTTTTAAGAATCATATCTTTTAAAGTATTTGAATCATTAAGATCAAAGTTCAAGAATCTAATACTAGCCAAGGTGTCACGAAATCGACATCAAGTTACACTTGCAAGATCATTTAATTATTTTAAATCAATGACAATAGATAGGAATCAAGGTTCATTTTTATCAAGGTTGAATAATGATTCATGTGGTAATTCAAGGACATAATAATCAATGAAATTAAAAGGAATATCAAAATAAACAAGTGAGGTATACAGTTGCCTTAAATTCGCTTTCCCTACTTGACCAGCTCAGCAAACTCTAGCCTTTTAAATGGTCTTCCTTTCTTTACGCCTTAAGAACTCACATTCCAGTTCTACATAAATGAAAGACACTTTCCGCTTCCTAAGTCTGGCTCGACGACTGGCTCACGACTAGCTCCTTTCCACTTCTTCTACTAGCACCTATAACAAAATATATAAAACTGGATTATTTACTTCATATATAACTTTTACCCTTCGATACTGTAATTATAGATAGCTCAAAATAATAATCACATAGTCACATAGCACGTAATCAAGTCGTCGACACATAGCACATACGATACTTGTTCATAATAACTCACGTAAACCAACACATAAGCAATTCTGTTATCAAGGCACATGATCGCAAGCCAAGTATTACCTCACACACTAAAGAAAATCTGAAATTTACAATACTAGGATGTATGTATCAAATCACTAACAAAAAATACTAATTTAACTCAAAGACATGCAAGTTTATATGATCAGGCACTTAAACAATCTAAAACACTTCAAAATTCCTACCGCGCACACTTTACTCAAATATTTTTCATAATTTCAAAAATAATCAAATTAACACAAAATTTTGCAAGCTTATTCCTGAATACCAGATCAGATTAACATGAAAATTTTATCTTCAAAATATTTTCTTAAGACCAAAAATGAATTGAATAGATGAAAAACCGGACCCAGAAAATTTCTATTGTGCGCGGCCTTGAGTAAAACATGCATAACGTTTTACTCATTAAATTAAATGACACAAGATTTTCACGTGGACAAACTAGAATCCAGGTTGTATATTATTACAAAAGACTTCATATACAGAACAGACCCATAACTGGACCAAAACAGAGCTCGAACAGAGCATAGACAACAGATTTGTTTTTACCGGATTCGACAACGACATACACACACGGACACACACACACACATAAGCACATACGACTACACACACAAAAATCGATTTACACACAATTGCACATAATTATTCATACTAAAGTTAATGACCCATTATCAAACTTTATCAAATTAACAAGTTTAACCTTTTTAACTCAAAACTCTTTTCTTAAAACACAGACCTACCATAAAACTCATGATCTAAACACAACCATTCAAAATCTACAAAATCCATTTCTTAATAAGTACCCAAAAAAAAACTAACCATGAAAATCACCCTATCACTTACATGAATAAGAATTAACACATACACATTAACTTTAAAAACCAAATCTTTACAAAATACAAACTTTATAAACTAACCCATCACTCAACAAGCATTATTTCACAAAAATAACGAACATGCAATACCACAAAGTCATATATCAAGCTAAACCAATACATATTCAATCACAAAACCAAGATCATGGCTCCCTTAAGGCCATTTCCATGATCCATTCCCCTTTTAGATGAACCCTAATTCATGGGTTTCATCAAAAATAGGAATCCCCATCCTCCAAAATCCTCATCCACCTTTACTCCCTCTTCTAACCAAAACCACAGTTATCTATACACACATATACACACACATCTAAATAAATAAAAACCAAGCGCAAAATATACTTATACTAATTAAGTTTGGTGGAAAGAGAGAAAAAGAGAAAAAGAGTATAGAGCGAGAGACAGGCCGAGAGAGATTTGAGAAAAAGGGAGAGTTCGAGAGAGAGAGTGCGAGAGATTGAAAGAATGAGAGAATGAGGGGAGAGAGCTGGGGTTTGGGGGTTAAAAAGGCTAGGGGCATTTTAGTAATTTCATAATTAGAAAATAGTTTACTTTTTAATTTTCTTTTAACTAAAATATTTTGCAAAACATAAAAATGGTCTGAAACTTGTATGAAAAATAAATATTTTATTTTTAAAATTTAGAGGGCAAAATTAGATATCTACACATATTTTTAAAATAATTTTTGAGCGGTTTATTTTATATGATTTTTACAAGATAAGTAGTTGGTAAATGTAATAATGATTTTAAAATGCATAACAACCAAAATAAAATAAACACATATTTTTGTAAAGTCTCTAATATCATAATAGAGATAACAAAACAAGAATGAAAATTTTACCATATTCTAATGTTTTTATAAAAATATTTTAAGACCATAATAACTGTGTTTTTCATATAATAAATCAAGTAAACCAAATAATTCATTTCCATCTCTGTCAACAAGCACAATTACGATACGTAAGCACGTAATCATCATATTTAACACATAGCTTTCTCAAGAAACCTTGGACATATAATTCTAATTTATTTTCACACATATTCAAATTTCCTCATTATATAATATACGACTTCTTCGATGTATAAATCATACTAAACAACCTAACTGTCGTTTTTGCCACTTTAAAACAGATCACATACCACATAGTGACTCGTTAAAATAAAAGAAAGTAAAAATAGATATTCAAACTCTATTTCACACAAACGCACAGAAGGCACATAATATAAAATTATTTAAGTATCTATTATCAACAAACCATTTAATAACTATCGCAACTATAACATAATAAATTTCTAGAAGTCAATCTATGAGCTAGCATAACATCTTAAGGAACTTAATATTATTAAAAATTCTAAGTCATTGTACCTTTTCATATAAAGATTTGGGTTCTCCCTTGGTCGAGCTAACAAACTTAATTAGAGTGGTGTTAGTTATTTCATTTTCAATCTACATCTTTTCCTAGATATTTGTATCTTAGACACTCTTTCCAATTTTTGTTATGGACCAAGCTGTGTACCTTTTACTTGAATATGTCCAAATCTTAAAGGTTTTGCTTTCTTTTTCTAAGACCTTCTCTAGCATGGAGTTTTTAACAAGCATTTGACTCTCTGCATGCTTAGCCTTATTAAATTCTTCCTGAACTTCATGCATGAATATTAGTTCAGCTTCTAAATGATCATTTCTCCTGTTCAAGTCATTAACTTATGAAATTAATCTATCATTTTCAAGAGATTTATTTTTAAAATTCACAAGCAATATTTTCAGAAACGATTTAAGTTCAGACAAATTATCAGTATCAAAATTAAACACTGTATTTGTACCTTTTCCTCAGGAACATCATTATCCTCAAAGCTTGCCATCAGGGCATAGTTTTCCTCTTCAGTGTCTGATTCTAAGGAGTCCATCCAGTCCTTCTTTGTTGTGAACAGTGCCTTGCTCTTCATATTTCCTGATTTGGATTTTCTGTATTCGGTAGCAAAATGTCCCATCTCATCACAGTTGTAGCACTTTATCTTTGATCTATCAACTTTGCTTTGATTCTTTGTTGCTGTTCTTCCTGAAGCTTCTCCTATCAGACCTTGAGAATTTCTTATTAAAGTTTCTTTTTCTATGAGAGTTTCTGAACTTCATCTTCTCGAATCCTTTGACAATCATGGCAGCCATTTGAATGACATTAGGATCAGCATAGTCTATGTCAGACTCCTCATCAGTATCATCATCAGTATTTGATGATGAGTCATGAGTATCTGATTATTTTTCATTCTTCCTTACCCTAGAGCTTTCAGCATCCTTGCTTTTGATTCCTTCAACTCAGCATTCATAGCAACTGACTTTCCTTTGTTGCTTTTCCTATTTTTCCTTTGCTAAATCTCCAAATCATGAGTTATCAACATTCCATAAACTTCATCAAGTATTATATTATCAAGATCATATTGATGTCTGATAATAGATGTTTGTGTATCCCATTCCTCAGGTAAATCTCTGAAAAATTTAGTGAATTTGAATCTTCTGGGTCATACACTATCTCATAAAGGGCTAGGTTGTTCAGTACGTAGAGTGAGAAACCTGCCATAGGCATCTGTGAGGCTCTCTTCAGGTTTGGCCTCAAAGTGTTCATATTCCTAAATAAGAACAACTCTCATGTTCTTCTTAATTGCCATGGTGCCTTGATACTATGTTTCCGAAGTGTCCCATATTTCTTTTGCAGTGCTACAAGAAATCACTCTGTTTGACATGACAGAGTCTAAGCTATTATGGAGAATGTTTCTTACTTTGGCATCCTTCAGTACATCAGCTTTTTCTTCTGGTGACCACTCTTTCCTCTCCTTGATTGTATAGTGATCTGGCACAGTGGCAGTGAGAGTTACCAGTTTTGTTGGTACTGGTGGTCCATCATTGATTATGTCCAGAAAGTCAGGATCTGCAGCTTTAAGGTACATTAACATTTTCACCATCCATGTTGTATAGTCAGCCTTTTTCAGAATTGGAATTTTAATACTTTCATACTTGTTTAAAGACATTTTAGATCGTTTCTGATATGTAATATATCAGTTTGCACTGATACCAATTGTTTCCCAGTAACACAATTATTTAAGGGGGGTGGATACAATTGTGTAAATTAATCGAACAAGTATAAATATAACAGCTTTTGTATTACTGATAAAAACTGTTACAAAACTCTCTCAAGAAATACTGATGTTCTTGAGAGTTGCTAGGTTACAAATATTCTTGAGATAAGCGATATCAAATTGATAACCTATTCTATGTTTATATATAATACACAACTACTCTGTCCATTATAAAAGATATGTTCTACAATAAGATCACTCTGTTATAATACATATTGAATTGATAGTTACAACACTAGAAGTCAGGAACTGAAAAGCAATCTCTCCTCAAAAGGTGGAACAGAATCAATCAAGAATATCTCCTTAAGTCCTGATCAGTAACCAAATCCGGATGATCATCAAATACTGATGACATCATCAAATCAGCTCCACCAAATACTGATACAATCTTGAGCAGTATTTCCAACATAACCTGTCTCTTTGTGGGTATGACCTATACTTGCTAGTCTTTGCTAATAAAAGATGTCGCGCACTTGTGGATAGATTAATATAAAATATATCACATACCTATTTCATAAAATATATAATTTGTAGTATTAAAATAATTATGTTCTTGATATATAATTTTTTTTAAAAAAATTTATACATATGATCAATTTTGCGTGATTGTTTCATCTATAATGCCAAAAAAAATATTAAAAACATGAAGCGCTTGGATAAACATTTTTCTAGTCCACCAAGTAAAACATCTTTACACTTTAAAAATCAAATTTTTGGTTGTTAGTTTTGTGTACTTGATTAGCGGCTAGCATGATTTTTAAAATTCTAGTTAAATTATAATTCATTTCTTATATAAAAATTTTATTAAAGATAAAACATGATACTCTAATAAATCTAATAAATTTTAGTAACAATACTTTAATAAAAAGTTTAGAAATTCCAAGCATATAATATGCAGAACATATAATATATCAAGGAATCAATGCATTAATAGATATTAATGAATAATTAAAAATTTCTAGCTGGGTGCAGTGGATACCAGCTGTGGGTTATTTTGGTGTTACATGTTACTAGGATATAAAGCCGCGCTACGCGCGCCATGAAATTTTTTTATAAATTATATATTTTTTATCATTGTATATCGATATTAATTATATGGTAGTTGATACGATAAATTAAAAGTTGCGCGTTATATGTTACCAAAATTATAATTTGTGTTTTATGTTTCACATAATTCTTTTTAGTACAACAAATTTTAAGATTTGTGGATGTTTATAAGGTGTTAGAATGAGAGTCACAAAACCTATTAATTTTTTTGTCTTTTAAATTATCGATAAATTCGATTATATGTTGAAAAGAAGTTAATAAAAACATTATTGTACTGAGTCATGTTTTTGA